>SNVD02001016.1:0-138856 GCA_013180625.2 Boswellia sacra | reverse complement strand
CTTGGTTGTCCTGGAAATCCACCTATGGCATTGGCTTGTTTCGTATCTCCTTCTTGCAAAGTTAGACACATGTCGGTAGGATGGTCCGTGGTAGAACACACTCCACATACATAAGATTGCTACATATGTCCTACAGCCATTTTTTTTACAAGAGAGGTAAGTTCAGAAAGTTGTTGTTCAATGTTCGGAGTACTTACCTCATTTACTCTCCTTGGCAGTTGTGACTCAAATTGGCTGTTGAATTGTTGGGAGTTCGTTGCCATGTCGCTAATCAAATGCCTTGCAACTTCCGGTGTTTTATTAACTAATGCTCCACCACTAGCAGCATCAATGATACTCCTTTCCATTGGTAGGAGACCCTCATAGAAATATTGAATTAGGAGTCCATCACTAATTTGATGGTTTGGACAGCTAACACATAACCTTTTAAATCTCTCCCAATATTCATAAAGTGATTCTCCATTGTGTTGTCGAATGCCACTAATATCTTTTCTAATGTTTATAGCTTTCGAAGTGGGAAAGTATTTCTCTAAAAAGAGTTTACTTATCTCATTCCACGTGGTGATGGTACCCTATGGTAGATAGTATAGCCAATCTTTCGCCGAATCTGCTAATGAGAATGAGAAAGCTCTCAATTTTATTTGCTCCTCAGACACGCCAGTTGGCTTCATACTTGATCATACCACATGAAATTCTCTGAGATATTTGATAGGATCCTCTCCTGCAAAACCATGAAATGTAGGCAAGAGACGAATTAGTCCAGATTTAAGCTCAAATTCTACCTCAAGGTTGAGATTTATGCACAGCGGTTGTTGATCAATAATTGGAGCTGCTAACTCCTTAAGAGTCTGATTGTTTTGCATCGCCATTACTTCCGATTCAGATTTGATTGAACTGTAAGAAGATGGAAGGGAAGTATGTCGTGCAGGGTCAAATTCTGGAGGTGGAGTTGAAATTGATCGATTTAGTCTTAAATTCGAGGATTCGAGAAACTCCTTGATTCGCTTAAGTTGTTGATCCGCTTCTCCCTCGGACATAAAAGCCTAAACACAAACAATCAGAAAATAAAAATCAAGAATCAGAAGTAAAAACAGAATAACAAATTGATTAGAAAATCAATCCCCGGCAACGGCGCCAAAAACTTGATGCGTTCGAACTAGCAAGTATACTAGTCGCACAAGTAATAAAGTGATAAGTAAGATATCGTTCCCACGAGGATTGATTCTAATTGAATTTGTTATTTTCCAGCAACAATAAATTAAATAAGGGGGGTTTTGTTGAATGATTAACTAAATGAACTAAGAATGCAAATGAAGACTAACAAAACAGAAAGTTAATTTGAGTGAAAAATCAATGAGAGAAATTTGGTTAAGGGATCCTTCTCTACCACAAGATATGGATTTGCGAATTAATTGTAGAATTGTCATCCAATTACACCATTGGAATTATCAACCGTAGATAACAACAAGCTCTGTTATCCCAGTCTTTCCTTACTTTGTTGTTAAATAAAACAAGCTCTTTATTTAATCTCTATCCATTAAACAACCTAGAACAAGCTCTCTAAATTTAATTCCATGGATGCATTACGATAAGAAAGATAGGTTGATCTAAGCAATAAACACACAAGCTCGGATTATTTAACTTAGGTTGTATTCTCCAATTGCAATCTCTGATCACAATTTTGCTACTAAGGATTAGAAATTCAATACAATTACGGATCAAGATTTCTAGTCTAGCAATAGACAACAACCAGATTATATTCATTTGGCCATTCGAAATACAATCCAGCAAGTAATCATAAGCATTAGATATAGGAAAATACAAGCAACTTCAATTAGAGAATTGGATAACAACTTCTTGCACACTCAACTTACAAAAACCATATCAGGGGCTTTGAAATCACCCTCAACCAATTCAGATTCAGTTACACATGTTTAAGAACGTGGTAAATACAATACAACATGGAGACATTCCAGAAAATGAAAGGGAAGGGAAAAACTTAGCAATTTTGATGTAAATCTCTTTGGATTGCAATTCTTCCTCTTTCCAAGCTTTCTTTCTACTTCAAGAACTCCAAAAGATGAGAAAATTTCAGAGCTGCCGCCTCCAAGTCGTTTCCTCCTCTTCAAGTTATTCAAATAAAACCCTAAAATGTGTTTATATACTCTGCTACAGTAACCTGCTACAGTGTCCCGTATTATACATGCTACAGTGATTTGGGGAATTACATTTCTACACTTCTCACACTGTTTTGATTATAATTTTCGGTACACTGAATGGATTTATGAACCGTAAATTTCTATAGAAAATAGACTTCGAGAGCTTTCCAACAGTATATAACATATTATCCGGTTCATTGTATATCAATACAATTAAATCCGAGAAGATGGTTGACTAGCAGAGGTGAAAATGAAGGGTTTTACTCCATTTTTGTGCAAGTTGCTCCAAAACTCCTACAAACATCAAAACCACATAAAAACATAAAAATACCAAGGAATATAGCAAAGAAACATGGACAAATTGATATGAAAATGATATATAAATAGACACTTATCAACATGTTAAAGGCACCAAAGTTTAAGAATAAGGTTTGATTCAAGGAATATGAGACATGAGTAATGTTCAATCAATTAGTCATATATTTCTCTACAAATGTCTAAATAATGTGATTCTTGAGCCTTTGAAAAGCTTACTCAATTTATAACATTTCATATGTTTTAAAGAAATTAAAATTTCAATTGTAAGGTTGTCCAAATCATCATGCAAGTTGAAAGACAAATGGAAGCAGCTGACATGAGCACCGAATACTCTTTTAGACATATCTTGAGCTAAAAAAATCAAAATGACTTGATTCTTATGGCATTGGAAAGAGGAATTAATGAATCACATTTCATATGTTTTGAAGAAATTCAAATTTCAAATAGAAGGCTGACATAATTGACATGCAATTCGGTGGACTGGCACAGAGAAGAAAAATCAACTCATTTGAGCATGATGTTTTGTCCATATCTTGAGTTAGATATATTCAAATGATTTGATTCTTATGGAATTAGAAAGATGATTCAATGGAGCAGATTTCATATTCTTTAAATAAATTCAAATTTCAAGCAGAAGGCTGACATAATACACATGCAAGTTGGTGGACTGACACATAGAAGAAAAATCAAGTCACATGAGCACCGAATGGTGTTTTGTTCATATCTTAAGCTAAAAATATCCAAATGACTTGGTTCTTGATGCGTTGGAAAGCTTATTCAATTGTACAGATCTTTTGTGTTTTTCAGATTTTCAAATTTTAAATAGAACATTGACAAAAATGGCAGACAAGATTACGATTTTTATGGTGGGCAGAAAATTTGGAGATGGTGTCTTCACTTGATTAAGTTCATCTCATTTGCCTATGAAAGGAGCCCTTCTCCCATGTATTCAGTAAGTGAAGAGAAGCATTTTATCAAGCAAAAAAAAAAAAAACAAGAGAAATATCAAGTCTAGAGAGCCTTTATATTATTTATCTACTCTTTGAAGAGAGTTATACTTTTGTTGTAAAAATTTTCTTTGTTCTTGTATTGTGGTGAGAGTGAGATCTACTTGTAAAGGATAAAAGTTATCCTTGAGATAACTCTTTCCTTGGTGAGTTGTTCATCAAGAAGAACTCTTGGTGTGGTGTTATCAAGAGTTGAAGGAAGTTGCCTTGGTGAGGTTGTTCATCAAGAAGAGCTCTTGGTGTGGTGTTATCAAGAGTTGAAGGAAGTTGCCTTGGTGAGGTTGTTCATCAAGAAGAGCTCTTGGTGTGGTGTTATCAAGAGTTGAAGGAAGTTGCCTTGGTGAGGTTGTTCATCAAGAAGAACTCTTGGTGTGGTGTTATCAAGAGTTGGAAAGAAAAAGTCTTGGTGAGGTTGTTCATCAAGCAAGTTGTAAAGATTTCTACAACTTAGTGGAAAGCTTAGCTCGTGGAGCTAGGAGCCCGTGGACGTAGGCAAGGTTTGCCGAACCACGTAAATTGAGTTTGCACTCTCTCTATCCCTTTCCTCTTTACATTTACTTGCTCTTGTGATTGTTCATTATTATTAATCTTTTGATTGCATCTTTGATAAATTCTAATTTCACCTTCTTCACCTTTATTCTCAAAGAAAGAGTGAACTAATTTTGATCTTTCAAGAAAAGTTTTCTAAATCAGTTTTGATAAGTAAAAACCAAATTCAACCCCCCTCTTGGGTTGCCATACCTAGGTCAACATATAATACGTAAACATAAATAAATTTTTGTATCCAACATCATTTAAAGATCTATCTAAAGCATGTTTAAGACAAACAATTAAAAAAGGTCCAATTATTGAATGATTTTTTAAAATGAAATATTACATTTTATAAGTTTTTTCCTTGTATTCCCTATCAAAATATCATACTTATACACATCTAAAAAAAATGACGAAGCCGTATTAGAATAATTTTAATTAGGTTAAATATCGTTATAAATTAGTATTTGTAACAATTTGTTACATTTTATTATTTTTTTATGTATCATAAATAAATTTACTAAATTATCATTATTATTAATGGTTTAAACGGGTGAAGTAGTTTTTTATATGATAAACCTAAACATAGTCTAATATTAAATGAGTTTTGCTGTGTTAACTCATTATTGACCCGATTTGATAATATATTAGATCCAAAATATGCTTTTATCGAATGGGTTCGTGTCGTGTTAACGGGTCGTATAGAATTTGTCAAGCCTAGATATAAAGGAAAAATGAAGATTTTAATTATTAATTTAAGTTTTTGCAGTATAGATGGTTGACAATAGCTTAACTAAAAACAGTAAAGTAAAATGGAACAGAAGATTTTACGTGGTTTGGCTATGACCAGGCCTACATCCATGGGTAGTAAGAGCTGCAATCTACTATATTGTATTTGTTTAACTCAAATTAGGACTCTTTACAGTAGTAAACATCCGCTCACTCACAAACCTAATATATGCGAATTTGATCAATCTCGATCATATTCATAATTCTTCACATACTCTTCTGATGATGCACTTCACAGACACAAGTAACTTAACTGTACCAAGTTAAGTTAGACAAAACCAACGTAATTGTTATTAACTTATGTGATTACTCAATTCACTTAAGCTCACATCACCCAATTCACATTACAAAGAGGTTTCTGCAAGTACTCCACACATACCAGCCATACAAAATCTCAATTCACTCAAAGCATTAAGCTTTTACAAAGACAAGCAAAATGATTAACACATTCTAATTTACTATCTTGGCTTGTGCACACCAACATTGTCTTGAATGTGTTCTTTATATATAGCTATGTGGATAACTGTATATAGTATGAAACATCAACTGCAATCTTTATCATTAACATGCAAATCTTAATCAAGCTTAGATGGTAAAGGACAAAATGAGAACTTCATGAAAAATTATCTTGAATAAATAAGGATATTTATCAATCAAGATAATCAATCAATCAAGATACAACCTTCTATAAAGCATGTACTTTCAAAATAACTTCAATCAATTAATCAACTAATCAATCAATCAATTGATTAATATAGGAAGTCAAATAAAAACTCTCTTGGATAAATTAGGATACTTATCAATAAGATCCTAATCATATATGAGATTGTCAATTAAGAGAAAAACTTCTATTAAGACTTCTCACTAAGATCATAATCATAAAAGTGATATGACAATCAAGATAAACACTTATCAAAAATTTCCTAATGACATTAATCGATCAAGATAAACTATTTTAATATGAGCTTAATCAATCAAGATAAAACTTCCATTAACAAAATTTACCAAGTAAATCATATTTATTCTAGTCAAACTTTTCCTAGAATAAAAAAACCTTCCTTATGAGAAAATGATAAGATATCAAAATTAATATTTTTATCACATGATGACCAAACAAATATGATCACGTGTATTACATGTGCATGAGATGACACGTGACACCAACAATTAATATAGGTTTTATTTAGGAAATGAGTGTGTTACATTTGTAAATAAAAAAAATATATATTGGGTGCTCATATCATCCTATCTAATTATAAGAGTCAATTTCCAAAAGATTAAACCATTTGCATTTCTACTTAAAATAATATTTTATGTCTTTATTAATAATAATATATCTCATTATTAACATTAAACAGATTATATTTTCTTTAATTTATTTTTGTAACATAAAAAATAACATAATGTAACCAACATAAATTTATTTTGATACTCATTTGAATGGAATAAATCAAATAATTTTATAAAAATAAATTATAAAAATATGAAGAAATTTAGTCTTTAAAAATCATTTTTAATAAATTTTGATATAATTTTTTATTTTCATATTTTTGAAATTAAATATTGATATATCTAATTGTGTTTATTATGTTAGATTTTACTAAATTTTAAAGATTAAAATCAAAATTTTAATTTTAATCATATACATATTTACTATGTTATAAAATTTAGTCAAAATTTTCCGATTCTATGTACGTATGTAAATAAGCTTGAATTTTCCAACGGAAAAGAAAGTCCTAACTCGAAACTCAAAAGTTAGAAGCTGCAAAAATTAATTAACAAGTTGGAGCAAGACGTTAACAAATTAAATTGATATGATTTGAGATTAAAATCTAATTGCACTCATACTTCTAAGTTAAAAAAAAGGGGAGTAAAAATATCGAAATTTGCTTTGCAGTTTCACAAAATTTGTGAGAGAAATAGAGATCTGCTGTGGCTATATAAGAATTAAGGGGTTCCTGTATAGGATTTGTAATTAAGGATACATTTATATTTTTACCCAAATCCGTAAATAAATTTTCACGTTGGACGAAGTATTTATTTATTTCAACGAGCGCACTTTCGTTGAAACCACCGTTTGGGTTAATGCCATACAATACAAAGTTTCTGTATTAATAAATTTAGATAAAATAAAGTTATACAAATTTAGGATATGATAAGAATTGTTAACATCTTGAAATTGGGATTAGATTCATTTGAAAATCTGACATTTCCACAATTGCTTCGACGTAAAAGCCTAAAAAAAATGTATGACATGATTTAATTTCTTGGTTTCTCCTCAGAATTCTACCTAGAAAATGCTCAGGAAGTAAATGGTATGTAGCCCAAGGTTGGGTACAAGAAGAGAGAGACAGTTTCACCTGCAATCGAATACAGACAGTATTCTTTATCATTATTGTGCAAGCATATCAAAAGACAGGGTATGGTTCGTTTCATCAACTTTACAAAAACCATTCATTTACTTTTCTTCTGTGCTGTTTTAGCCCTTCTTCATGACCATGCTAGTGCTGATCCTCCATACAAATTTTGACCAAACACTACTAATTATGCAGCTGATAGTCCATTTCGAAGTAACCTCAATAGTCTCTTTAATAATTTACACTCCAATTCTTCTATCTCTAAATTTTCTTATACCTCTGCTGGAAATTCCTCGGATAGAGCTTATGGCACGTACATATGCCTCAACTATATTTCGAGTGACACTTGCGGCAACTGCATAGACGCCGCGTCCAATGATGTTTTCAAACTTTGCCCAAATATAAGGCAAGCAGTTGTGTGGGAAGAATTCTGCCAGTTGCGCTACTCTAGTGAGAATTTCTCTGGAAAACTGGATGTCCCAGGAAACATTCGGCAGTATAACGTCTTAAACATGTCTCAACTTGAAACGTATGCATCTGTTGTGAGCAATACTTTCACTAATCTTACCAAGGTGGCAGTTTCTAGTCGTTCAACCACTATGTACGCTACTGGAGAAGTAGCCATCACAGATACGGACACGTTGTATGCTCTAGTTCAGTGCACTGGAGACTTATCTGCTGATGATTGTCATACATGTCTCCAAACTGCTACCAAGGATATTTTATCGTGCTGCTATTTGTCAAGAGGAGCTCGACTCCTTGGTTCTAGTTGCTATCTGAGGTATGAATCATATGCCTTTTATGAAGGTGCCCATGAACCTTTTGTTTCCGGTGGAAATCAAGCAACCGGGCGAGGTAAGTAATGTTGTTTCAACATAAGGATTGCTCTTCAATATACAATGTTTGGTTAGTGGAAAATGGAGATCTCTTAGAATTTTATGATCTCAAATGCAGGCAGCGAAAGGAAGGTGTGGATAAATATTATTCTAGCAATTGTATTTGCATTTTTGTTGCTAGCAATCTTGGCCTGCACTGCTTTTTGTCTTGCAACAAATAAAGGAACCCAGAGAAGTAAGATGCTCATTAGAATCTTAACAATCTACTTCCATATTTTCTTCTACGGACTTTTTTTTTTTTTTTTTTTTAAGTTTTGAAACTTTCTTTTCTCCCTCTCAGGGAAGGTTGAAGTTATTAGGCAAGCTCGGTTTCAAAATATTGGTGAAGTAAACAAAACAGATTTCTATTACCAACAGATTCAGGGGAGGGATAATCTAAAAGCTCATTTATTTTATATTGAACTAGAAACCATGCATGTAGCAACTAATAATTTCTCCGATGCAAATATGATAGGACAAGGTGGTTTTGGTTCTGTTTACAAGGTAATTGCATATCTCCAACAGAGCAATAAAAGTTACAAATTGAGATCTAGTACAAACTTTTTAAAATTTACTAATCGTACCATTAATTAGAGGAAAGCTACTTTCACAGGGTTTATTAGGGGATGGAAAGGAAGTGGCTGTCAAAAGGCTCTCTTAACTGTTCTGAGCAGGGCACTGCAGAATTCACAAATGAAGTGCAACTGATATTAAAACTACAACACAAAAATCCCGTTAGGTTCTGGGTTTTTGTGTAGACAGAGGGGAAAAGCTGCCTGTCTATGAATTTACGCCAAACAGCAGCCTTGATGCAATCCTTTTTGGTATGTTTTCTTTCTTTATTTTCTTTCTGATTTTTTCAGCCGCTCAAATGTGTAGGAACGAAAATCGGTCCTTAAGCTTCATACTTATTTTAATTCCAATGATTAGATCCAAGGAAACGTGTACAACTCAATTGGAGCAAACGTCTTAATATTGTAAATGGAATTGTGAAGGGAATTCATTATCTTCATGAGGATTCTGGACTCAGAATCATTCACAGTGACTTGAAAGCTAGTAATGTGTTGTTGGATTCTGATATGAATCCAAAGATTTCTGATTTTGGGAGGGCAAGAAACTTTGCAGGTAGTGAAGCTGAAGCAAACACTGCTAGAATAGTTGGAACATAGTAAGTGAACCCTTTTAGATTTCAATTCTTTATGTCAAAAATTATTTGGCTTCTCACTGAAAAACTAGATATTCATAACATGTTGTAGATTTGAACGAATGTCTTGTTTTTCTTATGATTATTCATCACACATACAATACATGCGTAGAATTAATTAATAAATATTCCCAGAAATGTTTATTATAACTGGATAAAATTCTTGTTTTTTGTTTTGTTTATTTTCTTTTATTGGGGAATAGTGAATATCTGGCTCCAGAATATGCTATGGAGGGACTTTATTCCATCAAGTCTGATGTTTTTAGCTTTGGAGTGCTCTTGCTTGAGGTTATTACTGGAAGGAGGAATGCAGGCTTCCATCAATCCGAACGTGCTTCAAGCCTCCTAGCATATGTAAATTTACCTACCATAAATGTAACTCTGAACTTCATATCAAGATGCTACTATTGTAAACATTGTTAACCATACATATTAACTGATATGCAGGCATGGCAACTATGGAATGAAGGCAATGCATTGGAATTGATGGATCCATTACTGATTGATACATGTATTCCTGATGAGTTTTTAAGATACATCCATGTTGGGCTGTTGTGTGTTCAAGAGGATGCATTGGATAGGCCTACCATGTCCTCTGCTGCTGTAATGTTGAAAGGGGAACCAATAACTATCCGGCAGCCTAAAAGACCTGCCTTCACAATAGGAAGATTTACTGATCATCATAAAATGAAAGACAACGATGGCTCTGTTAACTGTGTAACAATTTCTGATATTTGCCGCGCTGATGGAAGCAGATAATGGCTATTTATTTGCTCGATCTGGTGCTTCTGCAGTAAAATAAAATGGTTGTTAGACCCATTCTATGTTTTTGTAATCTACCTAGAGAGTTCGTGTTTGTATGAATAATGTAATATAAATTTTTGAGATCCAATTTACGAAAAGAGTTGAGTCTAATTGTAGCGCCATCGTGAATTCTAACTTTTAAGATGACAAACTGATTAAACATACTTCAATTTTAGAACTCCATTCTAAATAAACTTGCAGTTAAAAACCCTGCTGTCACATACATATTTACTTATTTTCTTTATGCTTTCCTATTTTCAAGGAAAAAAAGTATCAGGAAACTGAGTGCTAAATTTTTAATCAAGTTCTGAAGACCATTTATTAAACTAAAAGATGGCTAATAATAAACTGGAATAATAATGAAAATTAAGAAAAGAAAGAAAGAATGAAAGAGTTTTTTTTTTTATTTTTTATTTTCAGGTCTTCAAGGGTGCCACCATAAAACAAGAAGATAAGACCTGAAGTTCCCGCCATCAGTAGTGTACGTCAAGAATTCAGTTATTAAAGTGTGGCATAAATAGCACACGGGCTAATGTTTCATATTCGGAGAACAATTCTTTTGTTTGAGGATGGACTTCTAGTAGATGGCATATCATTGAAGAACATAAGCCACAGTAATAAAAAATTACAGGTTGAAATATGAAAAAGAAGGGAGGGGGGGACGGGGAAGGGGAAGAAGGGGAATTGTTACCATGATTATCCCAGTCAGTGTTAAAAAAAATTGACACAAAAAAAATTGACACACTGAAGAATCATTTGAATATGGTTCAAGACTTGCAAAATTTTTTCTTCACATAATTAATTCAAAAGCCAATGAGCAACCCTCTTGAAAGCGCACTGGCCAATCTTTTATGTTGGGGAGAACAATTCTTTGTTCAAGTATGGACTTCTAGAACACGCATGGCTTACCAGTGAAGAACATAAGCCATAAAATTAAGAAATTACAAGTTGAAATATAAAAAAATGTGTTTTTCAAGGATCAAAAGTTAATATTATCTCAGTCAGTAATCTAATTGTATTAAAAAGATAAAAGTTGACACACTGAAGATTCTTTTAATATGGTTAATTCAAGAGACTCTTGACTTACCAGAAAGTTCTCTTAACATAATTAATTCAAAAGCCATTAAGGAGAAACCCTCCTGAATGCGCACTAGCTAATCTTTTATTCGGCACAGAACATGTTAAGAACATAGGCCATCATGTCAGTCGGTGATCTTGTATTAAAAATAAAAATTTTAAATTTTAAAAAAGTTGACACACTGAAGAATCTTTTAAATATGGTTCAAGACTTTGACCTACAGGAAATATTTCTTAGCATAATTAAATCAAAAGCCAATGAGCAACCCTGTCAAGAATACCATGATGTTGGATCCACCTCCACCTCATATGTGGGCCATGTGGTGCAACCGAAAGCATTAAAGCCCGTGAAAATCAAATAAAAAAGAAAAAAGAGGATAAAGAAAATTAAAAGCAAGGGACAAAAATGAGTGGGCGCGTATCGTGCAAAATGACAGGAGAAATATAAAGAAAGAGCAGGTGCAAACCGAAAGAGAGACAAGGCTTTGGTGCCGCTTGTTTTAATCACTAAGATTTAATAGAATTTAATATTTAATAAAATTTAATTTGTATCAATTAATAATATATTTATTTTTTTTATATATCTCTTAAAAAAAGAAAGATAAAAAAGTAGATCTTGATGATTGAACAACTACATTTTAACTTAAAACTTTGATCGGTCAAATTTGTACGTAATACTCTTTATGGGGCTTTATTTTTTATTTCTATCTTTCTGGTATTGCTTCTTTAACACATTTACCAAATATTCGTTTAAATCACTTGGTACATTTAAAAAATCTTAAGATTTTTTAAGACTCATTGATTTAGATCACTTGACAACATATATTTATTTTAGAAGTGCTAGGTATGGCTTATTATATAACAACATCAAACCAAAATTATCAATAAAGTTATTAATCATAATTTTAATAATTTTATCCAAATAATTTATTAAAAGAGAATAGATATTTTAACACAATTTTTTGACATAAATTTATGACCATTGATCTCATCAAATCCTATGGTTGAGATCGAAAGTTAAAAAGTTATATTGAATGTTGTCAAGTACTTATAATCATCTCAATTATTGAATTTTATGGATCAATAATTATAAATTTATGTTTAGTTTTGTGTAAAAAAAAAAAAGGTTAAAAGATCCATTCCCTTATTAAAACCATTAAAAACAACATAACTTAAATAATATTTATGCTGGGATCGATAGTTAATGGATTATTATGCGAAATATTGCAGAATTGTTTACGTGGTTCGGTACTAATCAACTTATATCCACGAATAGCTAGAGCTATAATCCACTACCTTGTTTTGCTGGTTTATAAGACTCAAAGAGTTACTTTTGAACTGACTCCCTCTATTATTAATGCCTAGTTTGTGTAAAACTTGTTCATAAATTCCTCTCACAAAAGCTACACTCAAAAAGCTAAACTGTCAAAAAAGAGATAACAAAACACAATATCGAACTCACTTGTGTTTAATCATTAGATTGAGCAACACATGCACTAAACAACATTGGCAAACATAGTCCGTAGACTCAACAATATAGAAAAATATTAATAAGTTAACAAAATATTAATAAATAGTTTTTCAGAAAAATTGAAAAACTGGAAAAGTCAATCGACAATCAGCACCAAACATTGACACCAAAACCAGGATCCACCAACCTCGCTATATCATTCGACAAATAGCTTAATCATTCTAGACTTAAGATCATAAAAGAACTTATCATATGAATAATGAATTCATGATAAGGCTTGATTCCATAAGATCCCTTATAATCAATTCCATCTTGTATTATAAATAACTTTTAAAACCTTTAGAACAAAACAATCTCACTTTTTTTAATAATGCTAGTATTCAAATTTTGTAAACAAACTTTTACATATAAATTGATGTGTTATAATATGATTATAATAGTAGATATACAAAATTAATTCTTTTAATGAAGAGTAGAGATGTGTAAATAAATGAGTGATGCTACATCAGTTTGTATATACGAGTTTATATATAAAGTTTGTAAGAGTAACACTACTCCACTTTTTTTATTTTTTAAATTTTTTTAAATACTCATGTGAATACATACAATGACTATATATGCAATAGAATTCGACAACTAATATGAAGTATATATGCAACCAAAGCAATTCAATCTGCGCGCATAAATAGTTTTCGTTTTAGAAGAGAAATTATTAGTCTTATATAACAGGCCAAGGTAGGCTGGCTTTCGGAAATTGATATATTTTGAGGACTTAGTTTTGTTTCTGTATAGTTCCAGGTATCTCGGCTTTAATTTTAACCAAAATCATTTATATGTCAAAAAGAATTGGCTGCGGCATTAGAACTTGAATAAAAATGGATCGAGAATACAAATTCAAAGTCAACTCCACTGAATATGTATTGTTTAGGCCAATAATCGATCACTACTTCCTGCTGGACAGAAAAGAGGACCTTGGTAGCATGCATTTAATTATTTTTTCTACGCACTTTCCACGTAAAGCTTGATGCTTTTCTATCTACTATGGGGACTCATATGGTGCCAATATGCGAATGCCACTTCCCATCCTTCGCCGCCCTCATGTCATGAGTGAGGAACAAATACTAGGAGAACCTCATGTTTCCAAGTTTATTCAACACTACTTGTAACCCACGTCAAATTCTCAAAAACATTTTCTCACCTGTTTAAATTTTTATGTTTACTTTTATTTCTTTAAATATCTCTTTATAAAATTATCAGAAAACCTTCCCTGTAAGGGAGGGAGGGAAATTAGTAGTATATTTTGTTCCACATATTTTAATTTCTTTGAGATGTACTTGTAGCCTTTACTATTTAATAAATTCAATTACACAGGACCAAAAAAAAAAGCAACTTTTATGTTGGGAGCAATAAGGTATTAAATTGGAAAAAATGAGATAACTATATAGAAATTAATATCAGCGTGTGTAAAAGATTGTCAAGGTAGGGCATAAGTGAAATCTCTATGTTTGTGTATATATATTCCAAAAACTATAGTGGATCAGTACTACCGTCACAAATTCAAAGTCTACTTACCTATTTAGACAACTTTCCTGTCAGTTTTGAGTTTTTCAATGAAGTTTCTCTACATATTCTCGACTGTTTAACTTGCCTTTCCCACCTAATTTTCAAGAAATTTTTGAAGTCCTTCCGCAAACTATTCCCTAATATTCACGGAAATTCAACTAAACCTTATATTTTCAAGCTCTGCAGTATTTTCTAGTGGTGGTTACATTAATAGACGAATACTAGCGTTTTGACATTTCAAGGAAGAACGATACTTACAAGGAGAGAGGGAAGAAGAACAATCTAACATAGGGTTAGTAATTGATGTAATGTTGGATCTGGATAGGTAATATTACATTTACAATCAAATTATACAACTCATCTCATATAACTTGATAAGACATAAATTCTTGACATAAGTGAAATATAAAAGTTAAAATAAAGTTATTTAATATATGATGTGATATCTATCAAGCTATATATAATGATTTCGTGTTAAGTTAGGTTGGATATGGATTATATTGATTGACTTGATTATATATGTGGCACTGGATACATTGAAAAAATGAATCATATTATAGAAACTTATAAAATTTATATTAATTAATCTTGTAATATTAACATGTCTTTCAGAATTAGTTGATACCACTAAATTGAATTCGATTAATCAAGGATTGTGAATCATGAAACTTTTTTTTTTGTGTTTAATTCAGAAAGAACCAAAGTTGTCTGTGTATAGCAACTTGAAGTTTCTTATTATTTGTAACAATAAACACCATAAGAAATCACTCTTTAGCTACCAATAAAGTTGGTCGCCAAAAACAAAAAGTGGTCGTCGAAAGATGCAGCGACGAAAATAATGTTGGTCGCTAAATGGTCACGCTAGCCTCACGGCAAAAAATCATAGCGACAAAATTTGTATGTCGTCGCCAACCATAACTTAGCGACTAATATTGGTCACTGTAGGTAAAGATTTAGCCACCACAAGTGGTCGCTAAATGTTGCTATTTTGCTACCAATATTTTGTAGCCGATTCATAAGATTCAGCGATGACATTTGCGTTGCCAAATATGTAATTTGGTCGCCGAATATCCTTAGTGGAGACCATATTTTTATATAGTGACAAACATTTTGGTTGTTGATTGTGTAATTTAGCGATGAAAGTTAGTTGCTATAGATACATATTGGGCGACCACATTTGGTCGCTGGATGCCGACATTTGGCCACCAATATTTCGTAGCTGATTCATGATATATAGTGATGACATATTGGTTGCTGAATATATGAAATTTGGTCGCCAAATGTCCTAAACTTCCATTCTTTTGGAGATGATATACTATATATAGAGACGAAGGATTTGGTCGCTAATTGTGTAATTTGGCGACCAACATTGATCGCAGAAGGTACAGTACAATTGGTGTTTTATGCAAATTGTTGGTCGTAGATTATATATGCAAATTTATTTTAATTTGTTATAAATTTTAAAATAAAACAGCAAAATTATGTCACTATGCAACATAATTCTTTGTAAGAATAATTTTATTAAATAATAACGAATTACAAAACTTTAATACAACATATGAACTTTGGTTGTACATGGAAAAATAAAAAAAATAAAAAAAGAAGATAACACAACAAAACACAAAACTTCATCCTCCAATAAATGTTTTGTTGCTTGACTTTGTATAAATCTTCAAGTCTTCAAGTGCACCTCATCTTCAATTATACCTATTAAAAACAAAAAAAAAAAGTAAAATATTAATTAGTTATAATTAAGGGTATGAGAGATGAGTGTATACAAAAAACAAATGTTAAAGAAATAAATAACTTAAGAATTTTCAATTGCATTCCCTCTTCCAAAATACATATTAAACAAAAAAGTGTAATATTAATTGACAATTAAAAAATAAAAAATATATGAATCTTGTAAGTAAATATATTGCAACATAAAAGAAAAAACGAGTAAGAATATTTACCTTGATAAGTGTTAGGGAAAGGAGAGAAGTAGATAATTGGAAGAGATAGAAGAAAATGAAAATGAGGAGGAAATTGGAAGAGATGGAAGAAAATGAAGAAAACCAAAGGATTAAGTGGTGTATATATAATAAAGGCATTGATTTTTTGCAATGAAATTTAGACATTTTGCGAGGAAAAATTTGTCGCAAAAGAATTTAAAAAATATGAAATAAATAGGAGCGGGTAAAAATCCGCCTAAATTTCTTTTTTTGCGACGAAATTTTGGTCTTCAGAGACAAAGTTTTTGTCGCTAAAGGTATAAAAATTTTGAAATTTAACAGGCGAGAAAAAGTCCATCTAAAATTTAATTTTTACGACGAAATTTTGGTCTTTAGCGACAAAAACTTTGTCGCTAAAGGTGTAAAAATTTTGAAATTTAATAGGCGAGAAAAAGTCTACCTAAAATTTAGTTTTTGCGATGAAATTTTGGTCTTTAGCGACAAAGTTTTTGTCGATAAAGCTGTAAAAATTTTCAAATTTGATAGGCGGGAAAAAGTCTGACTAAAATTTAGTTTTTGCAACAAATTTAGATTTAAATTTTCGTCACGAAAGACCTCATTTTGCAAGGAATTTTAAAGTGGTCGCTAAAAGTCTAAAAAGATACTATTTTGGACAAAATGTTAATCTTTTGCGACAACATTTTTTCAGTAAAAGTCTTTAAAAAAATATGAAAATTAAAATCTAAATCTAAAATTAAAAATATTTAATTGACCATACTTAGACTTGGATAATTATAAGTTTATTTATTAATTAAATTTTTATCCATAATTAAATTTATATAATATTGGGTTGATATTAAATAATTTAATGACAAATTAATAAGTAATATAATAACCATATACATTAGAAATATAAAAGATTATATGATATTTAATTAGTTTTTATTAAGTATTAAAATGTTAATAAAATAGGCACAACAATCCATGAATTATTTAACAAATGTAAACAATAGTTAGACTTCTATACATATGTCATAGTTATTATGTGAGAAATTACAAAAAAGTTTTTCTTCAGTGATCAGTAAATAATTAATTATTGATATTACAATCATATATGTAACAAAAAGATTCCATTCATTTTAGCCATAATTTATTTTAATTATCTATTTCTTTTAAAAACACTAAAAATATGTTTTACAAATTTAAAAATTTAATTTATGATGGAGGTAATTTAATTATTGACATATAATAGTATGTCATAATTGTCATATGTATTAAAGTGTTAACAAATACATACAAGTCAACTATCATTAACAAATGCATAATGATTAGATATCTATGCATATGGCATAATTTTCATGTGCGAGTTATTGAAAATAAGTTTTTTATACTTTGATAAATAAATGATCAAATATTCATATTATAATCATTATGTAACAAATGCATTTACTTTTAGTGAATACTTTTTTATTATTTATTCCTTTTACAAATGCTAACAATTAATATTTAAAATATCTTAACAAATTTAAACCATAGGTTTGTAATATTGTAATTTAATAATTAGACATCTATATATGTTATAGTTTTATTATGGAAAATTGAAAATAAGCTTTTCTAATTTGATTAGTAAATGATTAATTATTCATATTATAATCATATAAAAATGTAACAAAATTGTATTTATTTTCAGGTATAGAATGCCTTTAAATTAATTATCTATTTTTTATAAAAATAACAATTATTAAAAATATCTTTTACAATTAAAAAAAATTTCATAGAAGTATTTTAATTATTAGACATATATACATATGTTACAAGTATCATATGTATTAAGAATTGAAAATTAGCTTTATAATGTCTAAATTAATATACTCTATGACAAAAAAATAAAAAAGTCTAAGAAAAATATACTGTCTAAATTAATATACTTTATAACAAAAAATAAAAAATAAAAAACAATTCGCAATGTGTGTTGCCATTGGGGTCTATAGCAACGCTCGTTGTGTGTTGTTGAAACTCTATTACTTCTTCTCTTTTCGCAACATGCATTGCACGTTGCCATTGAGGTCTATGGCAACATACATTGCGTGTTGTTGAATCATTATTATTCTATATCTTTTCGCAATGCGCATTGCATGTTGCCAAAAGATTTTCTGCAACATGCAGAATTGCATTTCGCAACTTGCATGTGTATGTTGCGTAAAGTCAAAAACTTTTTGCGGCAGCAAGAACGGCAACACCCAAGTGTGCGTCGCAAAAACGTTTTAGCAACGCAAAATGCATGTTGCCGTAGTCCATTTTTCATTTAGTATATTTTGTGACCATTCAACGTGGTAGCAACATCATTTGGGGAAAACTAATTTCCCTTTCAGTGACAAATACTTTGGACGCAGGATGCAATTTTCCACTACGATCCCATTTGGTCGCTGTATATATCATTCTGCAACCATTTAAATATGGTAGCCAAAACTCTTGGGGGTTCCTTACCATTTTAGCGACCAAAACTTTGGTTGTAGAATGAAATTTTCTGCTACAATTTGATATGGTCATTGTATGTGCCATTCTACGACCATTCATTATGGTAGCCAAATCACTTGGGAAAACCGATTTCCTTAACCTTTTAGCAACGAAAATGTTGGTCGCAGAATGAAATTTTTTGCCACCATTTCTTTTGGTCGCTATATATGACATCTAGCTAAGACTTCTCCGATGGCTAAATATGATTTTGAGACTAGATTTCTTAACCTTTTCAACGACCACACTTGGCCACAAATATCTTCTTTCAGCTACGAAACATTCAATGGCCGCTAAAACATAATTTTACACCACTTGATTTTCTGCGACTAACGTTGTTTTCATCGCTAGATAAGGAATATAAACTAAACAGTCAAAATGGAAAATTAAATCAAATTATTTACAAATAATACAAAGAGAAGGGACAAGCTATAATTTATGGAGTACATACTAACCATAAGGTAGAATTTATGCAAGAAACAAAAAATCAGAAGACTTACCAATGCAAAACCTGAGGCAATTTAAAATCCCAAAGCTTCAACCTATTCAGCTACTTGCATCGCAAGTTGACAACCTCCCCTGAATGTGCCAAAAAGTGTAAACATAGACTGCCAAAGAGAAAAAATATGTATTAGATTATGAACTTGTTGTAGATACCACACAAGGCATTTCCCATGACCCAAAATAACATAAATAAGATGAAATGGCAAAATATTAGATTAACTTCGCAAAATAACATAAATAAGAGAGCAATTACAAGCTATACTGCCAAAACTGTACAGTTCAACTATGCTTCAATATCATATAATAATTATAACCAAATCTGGTTTAATTCAAGTAATCCAAAATTGTACAGTTCAACTAGGCCTAGATATCATATAATAACTAAAAACATAATGTTTCTAACTCAAATGATCAGATAGCAGCGATAGAAAACAGCTCGTAAGTTGACAAAATCTGGTTTTCTACCCTATAATCTCCAGTGTTAATATCATTAATAGGCACATATATTCCATTTTAAGTAACAATTATAAGGCAGAATAATATTAGGTAGTTCTAACTACAGTGATATAGCACTAAAATTCATCACAAAAGATAGCATTTGGAGATTTTTAACATTTTTTTGCAAACAAATATGAATTATTAGATGTGACCAGGTTTTGATCAGGCTAAATCCTCCATATACAAAAATTAATGTATTTGTATTACTGTGCTCAATTTTATGCAACTTAACTTGCTTTCAGCTTTTATACATGTTCATGATCCTATGTTCATGATCCTTTGATTTCAGTTTGGTGAAGCAAGCATCGAAAACAACAAGCATAACAGCTTATAGTTTATTAATTTCTTTATGCATATCTATGTACTAATTAACTAGATGTTGTAACATTGTACTCATTAATTAATTTTTTAAGAGAAGTGTCGACCAAATGTGCTATTGATTGATGATATAATTTTAAACTAAAACAATAACCTATACTCAAACTCAACAAATGAGTTTCCTCAAATGTTGAAACCTGGAGTTTGTTTATTTAAGTTTGAATACAGAGGAATAACACAATCATCTATCTAAATTTTTTTTGAAAATATAAAAAAGAAGCATGACAATAACAGGGTTACTCGAAGCTACCTCCCAGTAAAGTTGGTGGATTGCTAGAATTCTAAATTTTTGTCAAATAAGCACTCAGGTATTCTATCGATGCCCTTTACAGCTTCAATTTTTAGCCTTTACATCCATATTTCAACCTTGAAAGTAAAGGAAGCAAGTCTAACGTAAAACAACATACCAATGCTTCCAAGAAATAAGATCAATATAGACATGTCTGTACAAAGCATACAGAAAATTGTCACCACTATTTGTCTCTAGTAATATTTTATATACAAAGTAGTATTAAAGAAACTCCTATAACCAAAAAAAAAAAAAAATCTCTCCCACCTTTGAAAACACACACAAGAAAGGGACCAAATTATATATATTACTCCAGAGATGCAACCCAATCTCAAAATCCAACTTACGACTCCCCTAATATAAATTTTAAGGAAGTGATCATTCCAAGTAATTTAAATAGGTTAACAATATTCTAACAAAATTCAAATTAATATAATTGTCATCATCGAAAACCAAAGATAAAATTCAAATTCATACATACCATTAAACACTTTACAGCAGAATAATAAATCAAGAAATAAAGGAATGGCAACATTAGATAAATCATAAGTGAAAGAAATAGTTTATAAAGAATGAAGGATTATACCGCATATTCAGTTTGGGAAAGGCATTACTATCATAAATTACTAATATATAATGAAGGGTTGTATAGCTGGAGATATCTGAACTAATATATCAGAAAATCTTTCGTCCTCTTTTAACCATTCAACATAGTTAATAGAATCTTTTGATAACCCACTATATTGCAGATAAAGGAAGCAAATCAGAAAAGATATTAAGGTAGATGACTAATTTATTAATTTATTTAACTAATGTTACAAGAATTTCAATCCTTGCAATTATTCCTAAACAAAGCACGAAACCACCTGCCACCTTGTCCACGGTTTCACCAAAATAACAAAATTTAAAAATATAATTAATACACAAAGGCCACCAAGTTTTATTAAAAACTTATAGAACTTGAAAAACACTTGCACAATAACAAGGAATTGTAATACAAATTAATCAAACAGAAATTAACAAAACCAAAATTATAATTTAAGAAAAATTAGTACAAAAGCTAAAAAAAATACACAAATTTAACTTACAGTGGAATGGAGAGGAGATACGATCATGGAACGTGGAAGGTATGGCGAGCCTAGCGGGCAATGCGGGAAAGAGAGGAGGTGAGACAGGCAGACAAGTGTGTAGGGCCTGGCAGTGTAGGAGAGAGAGGAGGTGAGACAGGCAGACAAGTGTGTAGGGCCTGGCAGTGTGGGAGAGAGAGGAGGTGAGACAGGCAGACTGCCGTTGACTGTACAGGCCGGAGGGTAAAGAGAGAGACTGGCGGTGGTCAGCGCGGGAGAGAGAGGAGGCGAAACAGGCAGACAAGCGTGGAGGGCCTGGCACCACAAGAGAAAGAGAGAGGAGTCGAGACAGGCAGATAGCCGTGGAGCGTGGAGGGTATGCCGAGAGCCTGTCGACAGGCGGCGGAGGAGAGGAAGGAGGAGGAGGCGATATGCTATTTCTTAATTTTAGGTTTAGCCTTTAACTTCAGGATCAATTAGATTAGGCATGAAAAACAAAGCGCTGGGCTTATGAAAATTTGTCCTGTTTCAAAATTTTGGGGGGTTTAGGCGCTTTTATTGCCGCTTGTCCAAAATTTTGGGTTTTGTTGCTCGCTGCCTGACTACTTCTTATTTTTAGTAAAATAAATTTATACATTAGCCATTAGTTAATCTTTATTTAGTTAAGATTATTTAATTATTTGTATGTTATAATTTAGTTTATCTTAGTAAAATTAAATTAAATTAAATTAAACAAAATAATCTTATAAATATTTGTACATTTTAAAAGAGTTGAATAATAAACTCATTATTACAAAAGTAGAAAATCATAAATTAGTCTTTATTTAGTTAAAGAATGTCGAGTGATTGGTTTAATAATTCTATTATAATATATTTTGACACCTATTTTTATGATACACATACTTGTAAAGTGCAAAACTTATAAAAAATTTAACAAATATTATATCTTATTTGACAATATATATATATTATGTTAGTTTATGTAATTATCTTAGTTTAAGTCATTCTAATTGATGAATAAAACTTATAAGCGAATTTGTTTAATCGATTGGTGATTCATTTCAAAATAAAGTACTTCCATACCTAATTTTAGTTTATTAGTATTCAATTCTAAATAAAAAATAATCAAGTTATGTAATAAAAAATAAAACATAACATTAATAGATGTAATTAATCTAATGTTAGATCTAATTTTGTACTAACGTGTTCCATAACTATCATAAGCATTTGATTTAATTAATAATTAGCCTGAAAGCAAGGAAAAAATAATTAATAAACTTTACAATCTTTCTATTTTATATTAACTATTTTAGGTAAGTGATTTAATTAGTAATTAATCTAAATGTAAGAAAAGTACATATTAACTATTTTTGACAATTGATTTAATTAATAATATTGAGATTTATAGTATTACTTATTTAAAACATATTAAATTAGATTATATGGTATAAATCATTAACTAATATCATGCCTAGGGTCAATTAGTTACATATAATTGATTCACTTTCGTTTATTCTTAACTTACAAGTTACAAGCTAAACTTATAATCTTTTAATTGATTTTATCTTCTATCTTTAATTCTTTAATCCATTAATCTTTCATTGTTTTTATTAATTAATTATTGTTACAAGGTTATCAACAAATCCATCCATGAATTTAATTAATTGAAGTAATAAATTTAAATTATTGTTTGTTGATAAAACTTATTTGGTATATATATTATCAAATATTATTACACTGGGTATTTATCATTTATAACTTGATATAATTATGAATTATTATTATAATATCGAGAGAATGAATCATTTGTATAAGGGAATTATTTATTGATATTCATAATTTAATTGATTAGTAATTTAACAATTAAATGAATTTTGTATCATCTTAGATTAATTTAAACTAATCTTTATAATAGATTAATTTATGATTATGTAAAGTTTATGGGAAAAAATTAATTTCCTAGCCCATCGATTAATAATTTATACAAAAAGTACATATCCATGATTCGACTTGAACCTAGACAAGGAAGACATTTTGTGTACTTAGTTTATCGATGAGCTAAAAGTAGTCATTCATTAACTACATGCTTTTTTATTCATATGTTATGATAACATTATGCGACAACATTTTGTCGCTAAAAGAAATCTAAGATGCTTTTACGACAAATTTATCATTGCAAAAAGGTTTTCCACATTACATTTTTCCTTATTTTGTAACGAAATTTCATCGTTGAAAGCAGTATAGGAAACTTTATGCGAAAAATTTGACGTCGCTAAAAGGTTTCCCATATTACATTTTTCCCTTATTTTGTTATGAGATTCTATGATGAAATTTTGTTGCTTTAGCAATATAAGAAACTATGTGCAAGGAATTTGTCGTCACTGAAAGGTTTACCATATTGACTTTTTTTAATTTTTCTTATATTGTTGCCAGATTATACGACGAAATTTCATCGCATAAAGTAATATAGGAAACTTTCTGCGAGGAATTTTTCATGGCTAAAAGGTTTACCAAATTGCATTTCTTCCTTATTCTTATTTTGTTATGAGATTTTGCGACGAAATTTAGTCACTGAAAGCAATATAGTAAACTTTATGCGACGAATTTCTCGTCGCTAAAAAGTTTTCCATATTACATTTTGTCCCTGTTTTCCCTTATTTTGTTATTATATTTTGCGACGAAATGTCGTTGCTGATAGCAATGTAAGAAACTTTCTGCAACGAATTTGTCGTCGCTGAAAGGTTTTACCATATTGCCTTTTTCCATTTTTATGTATTAGATTATGCGACGCAATTTCGTCGCTAAAAGGTTTCCTTGGTTTTCTTATTTTGTTTTGAGATTATGCTACGAAATTTTTTCGCTAAAAGAAATATAGGAAACTTTCTGTGAGGAATTTCTTGTTGCTAAAAGGTTTGCCATATTGCTATTTTCCTTTATTTTGTAATCAGATTCTGTGACGAAATTTCGTTGTTGAAAGCGATATAGGAAACTTTCTGCGAGGACTTGTTTGTCGCTAAAAGGTTTCTTATATTGTATCTTCCCCACATTTTCTGATGAGATTCTGCGACGAAATTGCGTCGTTGAAAGAAATATATGAAACTTTCTGTGAGGAATTTGTTGTCGCTAAAAGGTTTCCCATATTGTATTTTTTTTCTTATTTTTCCTTATTTTGTTATGAGATTCTGCAAGGAAATTTCATCACTAAAAGCAATTTTATGTGATGAATTTGTAGTCGCTAAAAGGTTTCCTTCATTTCGTTCACCTATATAGCTACGATTTAGTTTTTCATCGCAATAAATTGTATATTGCGACGCATTATCGTCGCTAAAGAGAATTTAAAAAAAATTCTTTTACTTTTTTTTTTCACGATGAGATACTGCGACAAAATACAAATTTCATTGCAAAAAGTGGCCTTTAGCAACGAATTTTATTTCGTCGCAAAAAATTTTGTCGCTAAAAACAGTTTTTCCTGTGGTGTCATGTACTCAAAATTCTTTATGGATCTAGGGTGTGACAGTCATAGACTTTTCTAAATCAATGGCTTATTTAGCTTCATTCCGATGCGTTTACTTCCTAACATTTTTGCAGTCAACGCATGCATGGCTTATTGAATTGATGTATCGTCCAGGTCAATGAAATATTTCACGTTAGGCCAAGTATTTATTTCAACTGAAGCACTTTCGTTGAAACCACCCTTTGGGTTAACGACATACAAAGTTTCTGTATGAATTAATTCACATAAAAGAAAAGAGTTTACTTGTCAAATTAAAGATGTGAATGAGAATATATTGGAATTTGGATCATATTTATTTCTAGCACCTGACATTTCTACAGTTGCTTGGACATAAAATCTTAGGAAGATGATTTCATAATTTAAGTTCTTGGTTTTTCCTTAGAATTCGTCGAAGAAAAGACCCATTAAGTAAATGGTTAGAGACTCCTTTATGATTTATATAGGTCAAGGTTGAGCACAAGAAGAGAACTGAGTTTTACCTGCAATGGAAAATACACAGGATTCTTTATCATTATTGTGCAAGAATATCAAAAGGCGGGGTATGGTTCGTTTCATCAGCTTTACAAGAACAATTCAACTAAGTTTTCTGTATGCTCTATTAGGCGGTCTTCATGATCTTGCTGGAGCTGATCCTCTATATAATTTTTGTCCCAAACCTGCTCATTATATAGTTGATAGCCCATTCCATGGTAACCTCAATAATCTCTTTAATTATTTACACTCAAATGCTTCTGTTTCCAAATTTTCCTATGCCTCTGCAGGAAATTTCTCAGATAGAGCTTATGGTTTGTACATGTGCCTCAACTATACTTTGAGTGAGACTTGCAACAGCTGCATAGACACTGCTTCCAAAGATGTTGTCAAGCTTTGCCCAAACAAAAGGGAAGCATTGGTGTGGTAAGAATTCTGCCAGTAGCGCTACTCTAATGAAAATTTCTCTGGGAAATTGGATGTCACAGGAAACATTAACCAGATTAACGCCTTAAACGTGTCTGAGCCAGAAACTTGTAGATCTGTTGTGAACAATACTCTCAGTAATCTCACCAAGGTGGCAGCTTATGGTCGTTCAACCATCCTGCATGCTGCTGGAGAAGTACCATTTACAGATACAGACACTTTGTATGCTCTAGTTCAGTGTACCGGAGACTTATCCGTCGATGATTGTAATGCATGTCTCCAAACTACTACAAGGGACGTTTTATCTTGCTGTCATTTTTCAAGAGAAGCACGACTCCTCAGTCGTAGTTGCTATTTGAGGTATGAATTATATGCCTTCTATGAAGGTGCCGCTGAACCTCCATGTTTTCTACGAAAACCAAGCAAGAGGGAAAGGTCAATAATAAAGTTTCAACATAAGGATTGCTCTGCAGTAGATTAATGTTTGATTAGTGGAAAATGGAAATTATAGAATTTTATGCTGTCAAATGCAGACAGCGAAAAGAAAATGTGGATGATTATTATTGTACCAACTGTATTCGCATTTTTGTTGCTAGCAATCTTGGTCTCTACTCTTTGTCTTGCAACAAAAAAAAAGGAACTCAGGAAAGGAAGATGCCTATTGGAACCTTACCAATTCTACTTCTCTAATTTTGTTTTGTTTTGTTGTTCTTTTTTTTTTTTTTTTGGTGAGATGACCTTTTCTTCAGTTTTGAACATTGTTTTCTGTTTCTCACAGAAGGTGAAGTTACTAGGCAAGTTAAATTAAACAATATTGGTATGGAAAACAAAAGAGATTTCTATCGCCAACAGATTCAGGAAGGGATGATCTGAAAGCTCTGGACTTCTATATTGATCTGAAAACCATACATGCAGCAACTGATACCTTCTCTGATTCAAATATGCTAGGACAAGGTGGTTTTGGTCATCTTTACGAGGTAATAGCATATCTCCAGCAAAGCAACAAAAGATTGTCAACTACTAAATCCAGTAAAACTTTTAAAATTTATTGATTGTTTCATTAATTAAAGGAAAGCTACTTTTGCAGGGTATAATAGGTGATGGAAAGGAGGTGGCTGTTAAAAGACTCCCCAGCTGTTCCGAGCAGCGTATAAAGGAATTCACAAATGAAGTGCTACTGATATTCAAACTACAGCACAAAAATCTCGCTAGGCTTCTGGGTTTTCGCGTAGACAGAGGAGAAAAACTGCTTGTCTATGAATTTATGCCGAACAGCAGCCTTGATGTAATCCTTTTTGGCATGTTTCCTTCGTGAATTCTTTCAGCTGCGTCCACTTTACAGAAACTAAAATTGGTGCTTGAGCTACATACTTATTTTCATTTTAAGATCCAAGGAAACGTCTGTAACTTAATTGGCGCAAATGTCTTAATATTGTAATCGGAATTGCTAAGGGAATTCTTTATCTTCATGAAGATTCTCGACTTAGAATCACTCACAAGGACTTGAAAGCTAGCAACGTATTATTGGATTCTGATATGAACCCAAAGATTTTTGACTTTGGGATGGCAAGAATCTTTGCAGGAAGTGAAGGTGAAGCAAACACGGCTAGAATAGTTGGAACATAGTAAGTGAATTCTTCTAGATTTCAATTCTCTGTGTCAAACATTAATTGACTTCCAATTGACACCTAGATATTCTTGAGAAATGATTCATTACATGTTGTGGATTTGAACGAATGTCCTTGTTATTTGCTATAATTATTCATCGGACATACTATACATGCATATAATTAATTGATGTTTATGCACTGAATTGTTGCTTACAGAATAAAATTCTTCTTTTTTCTTTGGGGGAATAGTGGATATATGGCTCCAGCATATGCTATGGAGGGACTTCATTCTGTCAAGTTTGATGTTTTTAGCTTTGGAGTACTCTTGCTTGAGGTTATAACCGGAAGGAGGAATGCAAGCTTCCATCAATCCAAACGTGCTCCAAGCATCCTGGCATGTGTAAACTTATCTATCATAAATGTAACTCTGAACTTCATATCAAGACGTTACTATTGCAAACGTTGTTAACCATATTGACTGATGATGCAGGCATGGCAACTATGGAATGAAGGCAATGCATTGGAGTTGATGGACCTATTACTGATTCATACTTGTATTCCCACTGAATTTTTAAGATGCATTTATATTGAGCTGTTGTGTGTTCAGGAGGATGCATTTGATAGCTCAACCATGCATGTCATCTGTTGCTGTGACGTTGAAAGGAAAAACAGTATCTTTTCGACAGCCTGAAAGACCTGCCTTACTATTATGAAATGAAAGACAGCAATCGCTCAGCTAATCGTTTAACAAGTTTTTGAGATTTTGCCTCCGTGATGGAAACAAATTAATTAATGGCTTTGAATAGGCCATGGCGCTTCTTCAGTAAAATAAATTGTTGTTACAATCTTTCTTTGTTTTTGATTTCTACCTATATAATGTATGTATTTATGAATAATGTAATATAAATTTGTGCAATCTAATATACTAAAAGAGATGAGTCTAAGAGGACAAACTATCGTGGACTCCAAGATGAAAAAACTTACACATATTTCGAGATCAGAATTCCATTCTTCTGGTTAACCAATTAGTAAAGTGCTGTCACATACTTATTTAGTTATTTTCCTTTTGCTTTCTTATTTGAAGGAAAGAAAATATCAGAAAGCTGACTGGTAAATTTTAATTATGTTCTTGCTGGACAAAATAATGTCAAATCCACTGCAAACGTATTGCTTAAACCAAAATCATCACTTTTTGATGGAAAGAAAGGAACATCATGGTGGTATTCGATCAATTTTTTTTTCCAAGGACATGAAATTTCCAACGCGAGAGATAGATGCTTTTCTATCTACCAGTGGGGCATTGGTACTCACTGTGCCATCAACCGACCAATTTCACATACCATCCTTAGTGATAAATACTGAAAGATCTAATATTTCCTAGTTTTCTAACACCTGCCTTGTAACCATCATCAAATTTCTCAAAAACATTACACCAAATTGTTAAAATGTGTTTGAAACATCTCTTGTAAAATTGGCCATGAACCTTAAGTCACTGGTACTCACTGGGCCATCAACCGACCAATTTCACAAACCATCCTTAGTGATAAATACTGAAAGATCTCATATTTCCTAGTTTTCTAAACCTGCCTTGTAACCAACGTCAAATTTCTCAAAAACATTACCCCAAATTGTTAAAATGTGTTTTAAACATCTATTGTAAAATTGGCCATGAACCTTAAGTTTTGGTTTATTTATGCAGAAACCATTCAACATATGAGGTCAACATATATATTTTCCTATAGTTTTAGTCTTTAACATAATAAATTAAATTACATTACTTATTTGGGCAATAATCAAATTTCATGATGAAAGCAATATTCTGTTAAATTGGAAAAGAATGAGATTACCCTAAACAAATATCAGTGTGTAAAATATTGTCAAGGTACAGCATAAGCAAAATCTCTTTATGACTGACTGTCATTATGCGCCTAACTTGGCAAATTTCTTGACATTTAGGTGGGAAACGTAACTTGTATAGTGGAGACTGTTTGATCATATTATTTTCTCGGAAATTTAACTAAATCTTATTCAAGCTCCAAAGGTTTTATTCATAGACTAGTACTACTAGTCCATCAGTAGACAAATGCTAGTGTTTTCACATTTCTACAGAAAAACGATGGAAAAAAGGAGAGGCACGAAGAACAATCAACATACGTTTAGGCGATAGTCATGTTGATAAAATGGAGAACAGACCAGATTATAAAGAGTTATAAATATCTATTAATCTTGTAACGTTTATGCCTCTTTCAGAATAAATTGAATGCGACTAAGGATTGTGACTGGCGAAGCCTTTTTTTTCTGCATTCAATTTGGAATAAACTATAAAATTGTCTTTATACGCCAACTTGCACTGCAGTAGTTTTTAATCCATTATGAAAACGAATATGTTAGGCCAAGTCCAACAAATCTATTAAACGCTAGACCATCAAGCCAAATGAATGAACCAGTTCTTGTTCAACAAGCCACCCAGCTAGATTTGTGTGAATTTCTTGAAATAAAATAATGTTTAAAAAATTAAGAGATTTTTTTACATATCTATTATCGTTGCCAGTTATCTTTATATCTAAAACCCAGGCCCCCCTGGGTATGGTAAGTCAAGAATTTAAAAACTACTGGCAAATTCTTCCACCTGTTACTATTAGCTGACAATCAAACAATATTCTTCCACGCCTACTCGCTCCTTTTCTCCTAGTCATGAATTAAGTTTGCTTGCAACTGTTCATTTAGATGTTATTCTTCTGCTTTACTACTCTTTTCCTAAAGAAGTGATCCAAGATCTACCTTATCTATGCTTTTCCTAATTATACCGTTGTTAATGTCACACCCTACACCCCAAGGGTCCAAAATGTGACTCTAATCATTCATACAGAACAACAAAAGGGAACTATGGCCATTGTATTATTAATAACATTCAAAATGAAATCAAGAGTTCCCAAATTGTCAACCACAGTGGCATACTATGTAAATCAGTGACCAAAAAAAATCTGAATTAATGATAAATACAATAATGAGATTGTTACAGTGTCCTATGGTTGCAAGGAAACTCTACGATCGCTTTGCCAAAAATCCTCTCAACGACCTGAAATCTATCGATCACCTGATAAACACAACAAACTAATGAGTACAAAACTCAGTAAGCTGCTAGAGCTATGTAATAACAATGGACTATGCGGAATAAACTAGATAACTAAACTCAATTTCATTTCTTATCATACAAGAAAATCTATTGCTTAACCCCCAAGTCATGCATAAAGTATTGACATAGTAAGGATCATGCTCCTGCGCAAAGGAATCAGCGTTGCTGTGCCACGTCTCAGGTTTAAGTAGAATTTCATTAAAAGTGTTAGCGCTCCTGTGCCATCCATGCTATGGTCAGGCGTAGACTTTTTGTCTCAGCTTAAGTTCAATGAGGGGATTGCCTTCGGTGCAACCTATTCTATGCGCTAGTGCCAGGTTTCTATCTAGAAACTTTTAAGGCGGTAAAGGGCACGCTCCTATGTACCCAACATGGCGCTTCGACGCAAGCTTTCTGCCTGCCCACCATACTTGAGCCATTTACCTTGCTCACATTACACATACATCTTGTTTTATACATCTTAAACATACTTAGACTACATCTTAAGGACTTTTCTTTTCCTTGCGTTTATCAAAACGTTGGTTGTTGTTTCTCCTCCAAGGCTTCCTTTGTTGAAAACCCGAGACCTCTTCCTTAGGCTTGGAAGCTTCTACCAACTCATCATCTCGGGCCAAAATTTGGGCTTTCCTCAACACTATGCTATAAGTTTTCAACTCCAACACTGCCACATGCTTTCTAATTTCCAATCTTGAGCTTCTCTCAAAGAGTTTAGCCTTCTCCTCTTCGATGCCGATGAGATGTGGAGCGAACCGAGATAAGGCCTCAAATTACCTGTCATTCTCCATGAGAGACATCGAACCTTGAGTCAATTGCATGAACTCTGCTATTTTCTCATTCTTCAAAGACTAAGGAAAGTACTTGTCATAAAATATTTCCTTAAATTGTGTCCATGTAAGTGCATTCCCTTCTATATTGTAGGCCCTTTTGGTCATGTCCTACCAATAACTAGCACTACCATTTAGCTTGAAGGTAGCGCATGTAAGTTTCTGAGCATCCGTGCAAACCATAAGGTCAAAATTTTCTCCAATTCTCATAACCATTCTTCAGTCGCCAATGGATCCGTAGAGCTAGCAAATGATGGAGGATTAAGTCTCCTCAATTGCTCCACCACTTGCATAGTATCAGGGGTAGTAGAGCTCGCTTGGGGAGTTTCTTGCCTCACCTCAACCACAACTGTATTAGGTCTTGCACTACACTATCACAGGCTTGTGAAGTACCTTCAGTTCTGGCTTGCGGCTTTGCCCTTTTTCCTCCATCAGAAGTAGGCTTGTTTAGCTCAAAAGTTCGCCTCGCCTGAAGAGTAGGGACTACTTGTCGCATCTCCTCCACCGTTGGGTCGTCAGTCCTCTTCATTCAACCAGAATGAGACATAACTATCAATTTCTGGTTAATGAACAAATACCATATACAAAGCAATGATTAGTATTCTTACAAAATAACTTACTAGCTCTTACTGTTGAGGATTTGGCATAGGATTTTGTTTCCTTGACTGCTTGCAACAAAAGTGTCTACAAAATCTTAAACCTAGGCTCTAATGCCACTACAGTCACAACCCACACCCCAAGGGTCCAAAAAGTGACTCTAAGCATTCATACAAAACAACAAAAGGGAACCTATGGCCATGCTAGTATTAATAACATTCAAAATGAAATCCAGAGTTCCAAATTGTTAACCACAGTGGCATACTATGTACGTCAATGACCAAAAAGAATTAGAATTAATGATAAATACAATAATGAGATTGTTGCAGTGGTCCCATGATTGCCAAGGGAACTCTATTGTCGCTTTCCCAAAAATCCTCTCAACAACCTGAAATCTATCGATCACCTGAGAAACACAATAGACTAGTGAGTACAAAACTCATTAAGCTGCTAGAACTGTGTAATAACAATGAATCGTGTGGAATAAACAAGAAAACTAAAGTCAATTTCATTTCTTATCATACAAGAAAATCTATTGCTTAACCCCCAAGTCATGCATAAAGTATTCACATAGTAAGGATTGCGCTCCTGCGCAAAGGAATTGGCATGACTACGCCACATCTCAGGTTTAAGTAGAATTTCATTGAAAGTGTTGGTGCTCTTACGCCATCCATGTTGTAGTTAAGCACAAACTTTCATCTCAGCTTGAGTTTCAACGAGGGGATTGCGCTCTAGCGGAACGTATTATGCATGCCAACACCAGGTTTTCGTCTAGAAACTTTTAAGGCGGCAAAGGCAGGGCGCTCTGGTGCAAGCTTTCTACGTGCCCACCATACTCAAGCTATTTACTCTGCTCACATTACACATACATCTTGTTTTATACATCTTAAACATACTTAGACTACATCTTAATGACACTCACTACTAGAAAATGATGTTTTTACTACGCCCATTTACTGCGGGCTTAAAAAAATGCGGTAAAAGATAAAAATTTGTGGCGGGCTACCACACTTGAAGTAGATATTAAGAGCTTTTACTGCATTAATACGCAACCGCAGTAGAAAAATATTTTTATTACTCTCTCTTTCCATTTCACGCCTTCCTCCCCTCCTGTCTCTCTTTTCTCTTCCTTTTTCCCCAGTCCTTATAATCCCTAATTTCTCTTCACCGAGTTTCGGTCTTACTACAAAAATTCCAGATTTTATCAGAGTCGGAAACACTACAGCCCTGCGAGAGATTATTTACAAAGAAAAACATAAGTAAATATCACGTGACATTCAGTTACCGGTCCAATAGCCGAGATTTCAAGAACCTCAGGCTCTGGCTTTGTGGCGGTAGAGCTTGCCGAAGACGTGGAGAGCCGTGACGAAGCCGATGAAGCAGAGGCTCATCACCAGGACGACAGTCGACGAGATTTTGAGCCCCAGCGCGTCGTCAGTGTAGGATCGGAGCATGTTGGAGCTAGTTCCACCGCCTGTGACCGATCTGGAGCCGGCGCCAGAGGAGCTGGTGACGCAGCGTCTTCTAATCCCGGCGGTGGCGGTGGCAAAGCTGCGGGGAGCCACGACGCCGGGACGGGAGGTGGCGGAGGAGGTAGTTGCTTGCGACTGAGATGAGCCTTGAGCCATGGAGTTCAAATTTCTTTTTGACCTCGTGGAAATCAGAACAGAACAGAAAATCTATACCTGCCCTGGATTCCCAGTAGATAAGAGTTTCCAGTCGGAAGCCAGTCAGTTCAGAACGCCTATGAACATCGCGACTTGTACATGGAACAATTATAGAATGCAGTTTGAGTCTTTTCTGCTTTAGGTTCAAGGCAATATATGCTATCTTGTTAGATAACATCTAAATAAATTATTCAATCGACGAAGGAAAATGAAATTGAATAAAATGAAATTAAAGTTGGATACTTAAATTGTTTGATTGTTTATAGATGTTATTAGATGTGGATTTTGATGCTTAGTGGTTTATTGGATTGTTGAAGATTTTTTCTATATATTGGTCATATTGAGTTTTAGGATTATTGGCTCAGTTTTGACGGCATTCTTGATGGTGATTGGCGTTTTTATTTTGTAGTTATCTAGTTTTGTTTTGAAGTTCTGCACTTTAAATCTTTATAGAAATCGATACTGTCACTTTCAACTGGGTGTTGTCTTTGTTGCTGTTTTTTTTCCCCCTGCAGTTAAGGAATTTTTCCACTTTACTGCGAAACGAGCATGCCATTTTGGTTCGTTGGTTTTCAAATGATGCTGTTGGTAAAAGAGATGGTATGTAGCTGATCTTGATGATAAAGGGTTTAGCTTAATTTTTGTTGTTTAGGTGTTTACTAGCGTTGTCCAATCAGTACACCAACCAACAATTTTGGGGATGGGCTCTTATTTTCCCTCTCTGGTATCAATCATGTAATAGATATTTCACTTTTCAGATCTTTTAAAGCTCTGCCGTCATGGTTATGTGCCTGTGGAGAGGGAAAGGGTCTTCAACTCAACCAGCAATATTGCTGTAAGTGAAGCCATCTCTTCGTTTGAAAATTAAGCAATAAATACTGACAATAATTGGGGCCTCTGGAAAGCACTTTTTCCATTTATTATCTGGACATGTCTATGCAACTCCTCGCTTACTATTAGGTTTTGTAAGTAAGTTGGAATAGAATCATTTGGTAGATACTTGTCTGTAGATATCATCATTGGGTGTATTCAAGAAAAATCTTTCGACTACAACAAGAATGGCAGGAAATCCAATGGCCAGGTCCAGTAAGGTATTTGCATGGTATGTTGTCCAATTCTTCATCACTTTCTTCTCATTTTTGAGTCAAATTTTTTCTTGATGATTTCTGGAGACCTGAAATTTTCATTGTTCATCATGCAGTTCACAGGTACAAGCAAGGAGGGGGTTTTCATCTGATTCAGGTATAGCTTGTAGCTTTTCTTAAGAGCCCTCATATTATTGATTTTGTAGCTTTTCTGCTTTAATGTAATCTTAAGCGTTCATTTTCAAAGAAAAACCTTTACGGTTTTTTATACGTGTCTTTTTATTTTATCTTTATCCTTCTGTAGGTTTCTTACTTTCATACTGGTGAGACAATTCTTTTTGTAAATATCTCTTTTCAAATTTAATAAAGTGTCTAAAGTTTCTTATAGAAAAATGTTACTAAATGTGATGGGCCCTTTACTGCTTTTCTATACAGCTTGAACCATATTATTGCCAAGAGGATAGGTCATTTTGCTGCTCTTCATTTTCATCTGTGCTTTAAATTAGTATGCTGCCATGATTAATTTCCTTCATTTTGGTTCTACCTTGCTAGCATTTTGTACTTCCAACAGAGTTGTGGAACATTGTCCTCCAAGCTATGATGTTCTTTTGTTTGTCTTTGAAAATGTTGTTAAATGGTTGAATCAAGAATCAAATTGGTTTTACTGTTTCTCTTTTTCAGATTCAACACTTGCCTTGTCATTTCTAGGAGTTATTCCTTTTGATTTTTGGTTCAAATTGGTTACATTATATTTGCATGCCTCCTTATTCTGTGTGCTAATGATTCTTGGAAAATTATCTTTCAGATCTTCCTCCACACCAAGAGATTGGGATGCCCTCTCTTTCACCCACAATGCAAGAGGCGTGTACCTATGTTAACCCTTGTACTGAAGTTATGGCATGCTAGGTTAGTTGTTTCCAGCTGAGTGATTTTTTCATTAATGCAGGGTAATATTGCCAGGTGGTTGAAGAAAGAAGGTGATAAAGTTTCTCCTGGTGAAGTACTCTGTGAAGTTGAAACTGTATGTTCCTTGTGCTGTTTATTACTCAAATTTCAGCACTGAATGAAATCTTGGATTTATCTGCGTTGCTCACCTTGGAAATATGACATATACTTTTACATCTGACATTGGCAGGATAAAGCTACAGTTGAGATGGAATGCATGGAGGAGGGTTATCTTGCCAAGATAATAAAGGGAGATGGGTCAAAAGAAATTAAAGTTGGTGAGGTAATGCTTTTATCTGGGATACTTGTATGCATATACACTGTTCAATTTTACCTCTCTTGGTACGGATGCTTGAAATAAGAGTTGGTGAAGGTAGTGATCTTATCTGGCAAATGTTTGTGCGCATCTGTTCTCAACTTTTCTTTGGGGAATTGAAGGAAGGGATGTTTTAAGTATGGGAATGATGTGGTGTTTGTGCTATAATGTAGATCATTGCAATTACTGTTAAAGATGAGGAGGACATCGCCAAGTTTAAAGATTACACTCCTAAAGGATCAGATTCTGCTGCTATTGCAGATAAGGAGCCTTCTTCTCCTCCTCCACCACCCAAGGAGGAGGTGGTTGAAAAACCAGTCAGTTCACCATAACCAAAGACCTCCAAGCCCAGTGCAGCTACTTCTGAAGATCGCATTTTTGCCAGTCCTCTTGCACGAAAATTGGCTGAAGAGCATAATGTTAGTCATATTAAATGCTATCTTTGACATTTTTAGGACAACAGTAGGATGTTATATGATGGAGCAGTATAAAAGAGCTCCTTTTGGTCAACTAAGTCCCTATGTTTTTGTTGTAGCTGATGCATTGTACAGGTGTGTCAAAGCTTGCATGTTTTTGCAAGTGTTGAGTGCTGATCTATGACTACAATTTATTTTTGTCTATGAGTTATATCTGAAGCAAACATATTAAATTGGTAGCTAATCATAATTTCGAAACAGTTATCTAGGATTATCTTTTGTTTCTTGCTTTGCCTTACTGCTTTGATTTGGATTAGGAATATGACTTATTATTTTGTATACAAATATATTCTTATGGATTCAATGAATTGTTTGAAAACGAAAATAGGTTCCAAAAAATTTTGGTTATGGATGCATTTAATTGCTTGAAAACGAAAAGAGGTTCCAATAAATTTTTGTTAAAAAAGATTCTGCACTTTTTACGGCGGGCCACGTAACCGCCGTAAATAAATACACAACCTTTTTACGGCGGGTAACAGACCGCGGTAAATAAGTTAGACCACACTACAATAACCTTTTACGGCGGGCTTATAAACTGCCGTAAATAAGTTAAACCACACCACAACCATTTACGGCGGGCCAACGACCGCGGTTAAAGACCTTTTACGGCGGGCTAAAATCGTGGTAAAAAGTCCAACTCTTTTTTACGGCGCCTCTTTATACGGCGGGCTAAAACCGCCGTTGGACCGCCGTAAAAGACCTTTTACCGCAGTTTTGGCCCGCCGTAAAAGGTCTATTTTGTTGTAGTGACTATACTTTCACTCGTGGTAGGACTTTCCATTTAATACTTTCATTCATGTCATCCCTTATGTATCGCCATCGATGACATGTATTTTTCATTAATCCTTTTTAAGAAGTATACCATCCATTACGTATCGTCGTTGATGATATATCCGGTGGCCACTAGTCACCCGTTATGTATTGCCATCGGTTACATATTTTTTTCATTAATTAATTTTAGGAGATATGCCATCCATTACATATCATCGTTAATGACACATCCTATTGGCCACTAGTCACTCGTCACTGTCGGTGACTCAATACAATTGTGTCCACTCTTAACATAGCACATGCATCCCTACCATGTCATGGAGTGATGTGTCCTAGGTAATAAGCATGAATTCTACTTTCAGACACATAGGATTTCATTGTTACATTTAGTCATGCCTTTACACATCAAAGTCCACATGCTTACGGTCACATTTCAATTTCATTCATATCCCATTGATGGCATTTTCAATTGAATATGTCTCACATACATACATAAGCATATGAAATCAAACATCTCATAATTCAATCATATATCTATTATGTCCTCAGAAGGAGTCTAGCTTATTTACCTGGTTAACTTCACCACAAGATCATGATTTCAACCTAGAAATCATCAAAATTTCCTTAAGGATCATCAAACACATCAATAAACCCAATGACTCCATTACTGACTCAACACTGTACACATTTGGTTGGATAATTTGTATAAAGACGATACTTTTGTCAATTCTCACAAAAAATTGCAGGGACCATTTATACCTCATGCAAAATATCAAATCAAAATGAGGTCATATGCCCATTGTAATTACTTAATTAGTTTTGCACACTATCAAATTCTATCCAGTAGCCTTTCAACTGAGCAGCACAATTTTGAAAATTTATAAAAATCCCAACAATAGCCAAATCATTACAAAAATTTGTAATTTATTAAAAGACATATATGAGAGTCATCTGTGCAAAAATCACAATATTATGTTAAGTCTAGGTCTATCAAAGGCAATTTATTTTGCTTACTCTGTTCTAGAAATTGAAAATTTTAGTTTTATAAACACAATTTTGAAAAATCATAACAATTCCTACAGGGCTTTAAAAGCCATGAAAAATTTTTGAGAGTCATAAAACATGTTCAAGATTTCACATACCAAACATTAGGGGTTTTCATGAAGGAAAAGTCCTTCATATAAAATTTGTTCCCCATGTTCTATTTTGACACAGGGGATGTTCAAATTCATTTTAGCAGATTCAAAAATTCACCAAAAATTGTATAAGTCGAATTTTCAAGTGTTTCAAAATTCTATATAATCTTGAACATGTCTAGTTTCAATGTAAAAATTTCAAAGCCAAATAAGTAATCTTAGAATTTCTAGGAATTTTTGGATTAAGGGTTGCTCAACAAAAAGGCCCTACAGAGTTTGGATTCAAGTATCATTTCTATCTTCCTATCATCATCCAATCCTTTTAAATCTTGAATAATTCATCATAAATCATGTTTTCTAATAAGTTTCAGAGTGCACACAACACGAAATACCATAAGCTATACTAAATACCACAACAATTCATCCCAAAAACATATGCATCAAGACTAGGGTTTGAAGAGGGAGATGAGTTCTACCTCTTTTCTTCTTAGCTTCTTCTTTTTCCTTGTCAATTATTTGCAAATTAGGGAGAGAAAGAGAGCTAGGAGGTCTTTGAGAGAAAGAAGCAAATGAAGTTCTGTAGAGACATCTTAGACCCCTTACCCCTTATAGATACATAAATTTTGTGCCCTTCCACATTCAATTCCATGGTCAAGCCACTAAGGTGCATATACACAAATAATAATATACATACATTATAGCAACAAAATTGGGGTATTAACAATTTACCCCCAAAGGTTAATAAAAAATACAAATGACCCCCTGTAATATTTGAAATTATAATTGCCCCCTGATTTTTGAATTCTGACATTAAATTAAACGGAGTAGGGGTATTATTGGAAATAAAACTCGTGCGATAAAATTAAGGGATATTTAACAATTTACCCCCTGAGGTTAAACAAAAATACAAATTTCCCCCTCCTGAGGATAAAAATAATTAAAAAATTATGATGAAAACAATAATAATAATAATTAAAAATAATAATAGTTAAAAAAATTTAAAACTTTATTGAATAAATAATAAAAAGTAAATTTGAACCAAATTGAATCTACCCTTTAATCCGAGCTTTAATTAATGAACCCAAATTGGGCGGTGGCGAGTTCTAGTAGAGGAGAGAGAGGAGGAATTAGTAACGTAAGCAATTTCATCAATGAAGAGAAGGAAGCGACGATCGTGGGGGTTACAATTCGTGTCATATGTGTCGACCCATTTAATTGTTCGTGACAAGACATAAAAAGCGGATTTGATACAGTTATTAAATGCATCACCCACGTATTGTAATCGTGTCATATTTAATTAACATAATTTACTTAATTGTTTAATCTAATTATGCATAGTATATCATATTGTATATATTTATATCAATTAAAATTATTTTTAGAATATAAATAATTGTTAGTATAAAAAAATTATTAAAATCATTACAATTTACTATTATGTAAATTAATTTAGTTTATAATATAAAATTTTTAGTTTTATAATATATATGTTGTAAGAAGGTAAAAATTATATCATTAAATGAGTTTGCATGTTAATGATTGACAAGATATATTTAATTATTCGTGTCATTAAACTGGTTGGCATGTTGAACATCCTCAACATAAATTCGACCCATTTATTAATCGTGTGTCGTATTCGTGTCATGTTCAGGTGTCATGATTCAAATTGCCACCCCTAGATGATGGCGGTGTGAGAGGAAGATCTGGTGAAGCACTAGGGAAAGGTGGTGGAAATTGCTGGTAAAAGGGAGACAGAGAAGGAGACGGAGAAAAAAAGAAAGAAATGTAAGGGTGTTTAGGTGATTTTAGAAAAGTGAGTGAAGGTATTTGTATTTATATAAGGGCATTTTGATTGAATAGCATATATTATCCTCTCTCTTATCTTTTTTTCACTTAATTTAATATCGAAATTCAAAAATAAGGGGACAATTTGTAATTTCAAAATGTGCAGGGCGAATTTGTCTTTTTGCTTAATCTCAGGGGATAAACTGTTAATATCAAATGACCGAACATAAGGTTATTTTGGTAAAATTGTGAAATATTTTTTCTCTCTCCTCATTTTCTGTTCAATTTAACGTCGGAATTAAAAAATCAGGGAGTAATTTGTAATTTCAAATATTACAGAGGATAATTTGTATTTTTTATTAACATTGAGGGGTAAATTGTTAATATTCCCAACAAAATTTCGACCGCTTACAAATTTTGGGTTTGGGATGTTACAGTTAATGCTTTACAACCTTACTAATGTAACTCGTCTGTTTACATTCTACAACATTGATTCAAGTAATTACACCCTTGACAAAATATTTGATCATACCTTCAAAACCTTCAGAACTAGGATTCTACAACAAATCTATTGGCGATGATGACCCTTATTCTTCAGTTTATGGACAAGCGCTATGTCGTGGAGATGTCACCCCCACAGATTGTCAGAATTGAGGACGCAAGCCAAGAAATCCTAGACACATATAAGAGTGATGAAGGAATCACATGATATGAATTATGTTCAATTTACTACTCATGTCGAAATTTCTTTACAATGATGGAGTACGTTGGTAAGTACCCTCACAGCCATTATTAGAGGAAAAATGTTTCAAATCCTGACTGTTTTAAAAAGGCTTTACCGTATTTAATGAATAACCTTTCAATTGATGCTTCATCAACAAAGAGTAGGTTTTCGCTGGTGAAGGCAAATTTTCAAAAAGCAGGCCTATATATGGGCTTGTACAGTGTACCAGGGACATCACTAACTCTACTGCAAGGGCTGTTGGGCTCCGCCTTGAGAGATCTCTACGGATGTTGTGATGCTCGAGAAGGAGGATTTGTCGTTAGTAGAAACTGTAATGTGAGATTTGAGCTGTACCGGTTTATAATGGTTCAAGTTTATCATTAATGTACGAAACTTCAACAGGTGAGGATGTAGATATGCAGTTCAAAAGCAAGGCATAATACGTTTATCATTCTGTTTAGATGAAAGTGGCCCCTGATATTGATAACACATAATCCCTTATTTTTTTAAAAAATAAATGGTCTGTTCCTATCCAACTTTTAGAGGAGATTATCTTCTAGAATTATCTTAAAGGGCAATAGTATTTCCTTTTAGAATTTACAACTCCAGGGGGTAACTTAAGCATGTTTCTTCTTTCGGGAGTGGCAATTCGTTCACAACTACGGAGCTATTTATTTATTTATTTCACTTAACATTTAATAGGATTTTTTAATATTTAACATTTATTACCATTTAATTTTAGTAACTTAATAATATATTTATTTTTAATTTTCAAATAAGCATTAAATGGACTAATAAATTTTAATATGACATGTTTACAATTATTATTAACATTTAATATGGTATATATCTTAAAAATTAAAAATTAACAAATTAAATTAAGATATCAATAACAATAATAATGAATAATTAAAATAAAAGTACCTATTATAAAAATACATATATTCTTTAATATGGTGAATATATTATAATGAATTTATATAAATACTTAACAAAATTAAATTAAGATATAAATAATAATAACAATAAATAATTAATAATAAAATTACATATTATAAACATACAGATCTTCTTTATTTTAAATATGATAAATATATTACGATGAGTTAAATAAATATTTTTATAATAAAAACATTTATTTATTTATTTTTCATAAAATTTAAAAATTAAAAAAATTTGAAAATTTTTGAACCCCCAGAACTGGAATCAGAGATATTTATCACCGACCACCACTAACCGTAGTCTGCCACCATATGAGTCATGTGTCCAGCGACACCTCCGACACCACCATGACTGTTTTCGCTCGATCTATAAAATTATCGGAGTAGTTTTAGAAGATATAATGTAGTTTGTCCATTAAAGACCCATAAATATTCGGGTGACCGAATATTTCTAAGCCTTTATTGCAAAAAAACCGTCCTATCTCCTAAAACTATGTCAATAACCTTGTAGATCGAGCGGAGTCGGGCATGGTCATGTTAGAGGTGTCATCGGACGAGCAACTTTGACAGGGGCCAGCGGTGATGACTGCAACTGTATAGTGACCATTTTCTGAAATTGGAATAATTTTGATTTATATAGAAGGGTAGTTTAGTTATTTTCATATTTTGAGACATTTGAAAGGAAAAAGTCATATATTTTCACTTTTCTTAATTAAGTGACATGCCACCTTTTTCTAAATGCTGAATTAAAAAATAAATGAAAAAATTAAACACTTAAATCTGAATCCATTAAGATTTAAATGAAAAGTGCAAAAGACAAACAAAAGTCTTATAAATCTTGAGCTGCTCTGCATCTTGTATTGTTTCCTTGCACAATTTTATTCTTCAAATTTTGATCACTTCTAATTTTAAGGTTAAGTCGAATGGAAAGCAGTTCGTTTTTATGGAAAAGCAGAAGGAAAATGGAAGATTGGGATGGTTGTGGCGGTTACATGCATCTCAATATTTGTAACTGCTGCGCTTTTTGGAAAATCATATGTTGTTTATCGTCGGTGGAAGAAAGGACCACAAAAGGGTAAATTGTCTAATTGATTTATTGCCTACATATCAAAAACAAAGTTCAACACCACTAGGACTATAATAGTTGTACATACCAGGAAAGAAGCGAGCATGCTTTGCTACAAGAACTAGCAAGATCAGTAGCAGGCACGCTAGCACAAGAAGGTGACTTCCTCAGCACTGAGGAATTGTCGTTCTTGCATCTGGATATAATAAAAGCAGCTACAGATGACTTTTCTTATAGAAACAAACTTGGACAAGGTGCTTTTGACGTTGTCTACAAGTTACCGACAGCATCTTCGCTAGTTCAGTATGGCTCAAGCGTTATTTCATAGGCCTGAGAGTGTGTCCGACTTAGGATCTATCTTTCAGGGTGTTTTACCTGATGGGAAGGAAGTGGCTGCTAAAAGGTTGTCAAGAAGGTCATGGCAAGGACTAGAAGAGTTCAAGAATGAAATCATACTAATTGCAAAACTTTAGCATAGAAACGTTGTACGACTACTGGGATGTAGCATAAAGGGAGAGGAAAAGCTGCTTATATATGGGTTCATGCCAAACAAAAGTCTTGATACCTTTATTTTTGGTTTGTCTTTGCACCCTTCTCGATATGGATCGATAGGCACTTCAATTTTCTGTACTAATCCTTCTTTGGCACTCAATTTCAGATTCTGAACCACGGTCGCAACTTGATTGGAAGGTATGTCATAATATTATTAATGGTACTGCTAGAGGACTTCTTCACCTTTATGAGGACTCTCGATTTAAATATTTTTATCGAGATCTTACACCAAGTAATGTATTGTTGGACAAAGAGATGGTTGCCAAGATTTCAGATTTCGGCGTGGCAAGAATTTTTTGTGAAGATCAGAATACAACTAACATAGTAGTGGGAACATAGTATACTTCTTACCCATGTCTTTCTTGGAAATTTTTTGCTGTTATATCTTCCTTGTCCACCAGTTATGCTCAGTGCCAGCTCAAACATTTTTGGAGCCTAAGGCAAAAATGATACAATAGGCTTTTTGATATTCAATATAAATAATTGAATAAATTTCACTAAAATGGTAACTTTTTTATTTAAAAAAATTTATCATAATTCTATTGTTATTGTTTTACTCAATTACAAAATTTTTGTTGGTATAAATTTATTGTTTTATTTGCACAGTTATCAAGAGGCTTTTTTTAAGGTTGAACTAATTTTCTAAATATTTTCATAATTTTTTCTTATCTAAGGTCATATTTTCTAATGGACATGTCTAAGACTAAACAGTAAAAAAATAAATAAAATGATATTGATAAAAAAATAATAATAAGAGTAACTATGGAAATCAAAATTTTATAGAGATGACATATCATCTTTGTTAGTAATCTTAGAAGAATGAGAGAGTTTGAATATTTAATAGAGTTATACAGATAAGTTTATAATATAAATAAATAATGCATATAAAGTTAAAAGCTTTAATTCATATATTCATATTTGATTATTTTTAATACTACATATCAATTGTAATATTGGTATTTTTTTTGAAATTTTAAGATACATTTTATATAAATTCATTATAGATATTTGAGGAAACCATTTAGCTTTGTAATTTAGTTAAACTTAAATTCTTGTAAAATTTTTTTAAAAATTAGATAATATATAAAAATCGTTGAAAAACAAATATTTCATAATTCATTGTAGGCTTACATAAAATATAGGGCCTTAAGAATTTAAATAAAAATTTGGGGTCTTATTGAATTTTAGTTTGGGACCTTAAAATATAACATAAACTTTTGGGGCTTTGCTAAGTTTCAAATTTGGAACCTTGATGATGCAGCATAAACATTTGGTTTCTTATTGAAATTTGGGGTCCTAGGCGATTGCCTCACTCGCCTAGGGGTTAAGCAGGCCGTAGTTACGCGTCAATACCTTCATTTAGAAGAAAACATTAGAACATCGATCACATTGGAAACAGCAGGTGCATGGCTCCAGAGTCCAGAGTATGCTATGGAGGGACTATTCTCAGTGAAGTATGATATTTTTAGCTTTGGTGTTATAATGCTTGAGATCATAAGTGGCAAAAGAAATAGCGGCTTCTATGTTATAGGACATGCCTAGACACTACTTGAATATGTATGCTGACATCCATATTTTCTAGAATCCCCTATATAAATTTTAGATAAAAGCAAATAAAATGACAGAGATATTGTTTCTTCGTATCAGGCATGGCAATTATGGACTGAAGGAAAAGAATTGGAATTTGTAGACTCTGTTTTGATGGAATCATGTTTGACGCCAAAAGTGACAAAATGCATACATATTGGGCTATTATACGTGTAGGAAGATCCAGAAGTGAGACTCACCCTGTCATATGTGATGGCTCTTTTGGGAAGTGAATCAATTGCTCTTCATGTACCAGGACAGTTATCATTTTTTGTGGGTAGAATTGTTCTCGTTGGCAAAAAGTCTTCATCAACTGATCCTTCTATAAATGGCATGACACTTTCTACCATCTCATCCCGATGAACATAAATTGAATGCTCATTGTGACATAAGGCTGGGCAATTTGCCGTTGGGTCTAGGGCTTCGGTGTGATCTGTGCTTACGAGGCAGAGCAAGACCTGCTCCGTTGATGTTTAGGGACGGGTCTAGATCCCAAGGTTTGTTACGTCGTTCAAGGCAGGTCTGGAACCGGGTCTAGTCCCTAGCCCCATTTGATTCTTCCCAACCCGCCCGCCCCGCACAATGGAAGGATGTATATGAAAAGTTATAAAATACGTAAACTTATAATAATCACCAGGGATGATTTTTATAAGTTTTAATGAATAAAGATATCCTGTAATTTAACAAACTATATAAGGAAAAAGTTTTGACTTCCTGAACTCAAATCCTAAAAATCCTCAACCCTAGAAACTCTCTTCGCCACTTTGTTCCACCGTCACCACTCTCGAGGCCCTCCTCCACCGTCGTCAGCTCTCTACTACACCATCCTCTTCATCTGTTATGGCTGGCTCCACCATCCTCACTCGCGGCTCACAGAGTTGTCATTCGTCGGTTAGAGTTGTGGTCGATCTTCAATGTGTCGTTTCTCACTCGGGTCAATCATCTAACTCCAAACCCAAGGTGTTTTTGTTAGTTGGCTCCTATGACTTTCATTTTTCCAATTCTGTTATTTCATCATCAGTTATAACGACAGAGAGATGAGTATTTGTGAGTTCATAGGGCTTTGTTTGGTTTTTGTCTTTGAAAATGGGAGAAATGTGTGCTAGATTTTCAAACATAACCAAAAATTACCGTAGATTTTATTTTATTTTATTTATTTATTATACTTGCACCAGTTTGTGTGTTCTAGTTGAGCGATTGTGATATTAACTATTGTGATTTCGAAGTTTTGTATCGTTTTCTGGTTGTTCAAATTTGAAGTGTTATTTGTTGCTTATATTGAGCATTGCGAGATGTTGTTTTCTCTTGTCAAAAATTGACATCGTGTCCTGTTTAGTTAATTAACCAACTATGCAAAGTGTTAAAGAGGTACTTTCATTTATTTTTATTTGCTTATTTTTCCAGTTCAATTACAAGTATTTGCTTTCCAATTCAATGGTGTTCCGGCTCAGAAAATCATCTCATTTAGCTCTTTCTTATTTTTTTGTTTTACTTTGAGTTGCAATTGTTTTTCTCAGATTGTATTGATATTACTTTATTTATTTTTCTATATGATGGATATTAATTAAACTATTAGTTAAATATCAGTACATATTTTATAGTCAATTCTGTATATATTAAATGATTATTAATATTGTGAAGTATTAGAGGATGATGTAGAAAGCAATAAGGATATTCAAACAGTCCATATATCTAGCACATGCCATGTTTCAACTTTTATCTATTTAATTAATATTGGCTTCTATAATCACGAGCTTGCAACAAATGTTCTTCTCAATTTCTTGCCTTTTGGGTAATGAAACATGGTGGCTTTTAGCCTTTTTATCACAGAATGTCACAAATTCAACATTTAGAAATCAATAATACTAGTATACTATACAAAATATATTTTTTCAATCTTTGCGGCTTTGAAAATCTATTCACTGTTTTTTTAGTTTTATTTGTTTGGTCATGGCCAAAATCTATGTCCAATAATTTCATTACTAAATTGTTTTTTTTCTAGGCATAATGCCTTAAGAAGAGATGGTTGGAGGGGAAACACTGGATGACGAAAGAGGAAGTTAAGTAACATTTTGTGAGGATCTTTCATTGAAGTGGTAGATGAAGGAAGTTCATTTTGTGTGCTATCAACTTGTTGATTTCATTACAGTGTTGGCATTATTTAGCTTTAAGAAGAGATGGTTGGAGGGGAAACATTGGATGACGAAGGAGGAAGTTAAGTAACATTTTTGTGAGGATCTTTCATTGAAGTGTTAGATGAAGGAAGTTCATTTTGTGTGCTATCAACTTGTTGATTTCATTACGGTGTTGGCATTATTTATTCTTTACTTGATACGAAGTTGGTATTGGAATACTTTTATTGTTATAAGCATGCTTACTTAGAGTGTTTGTTTCACTTGGTATTGTTTTTTGAATTATTGTTTACTTGGTAATCTTAAATACTCAATGGAGTGATGGTTTTTAATTGTTGGTTTGGTTGTTGTGCAAATGAATGATTTTAGTTTAAATAAATATATTGTTCAAATGATTGTTAAAACGTGGTTATAGTTGAATATGAAATATTTATATAATATGATGAGATTGGAAAAAAAAAATTGTAAATGCATGGGCCGGGGCGGGGCATGATGGGTCTGGATCCATTCAATTTTTTTTTTTTTGCCCCGCCCCTTTCAATGGCACTTGGGCGGGGAGGGGCAAAAGATAATTGAGCAGGGCGGGGCTTGATACCTATTGCCTTGGACCCGCCTCACTCCATTGTGATGGTGTTTTGGAGTTATTTTTTTTTTTGGGGTGTTGCGTGGGGGGGGGTGTGGGGTCATTTCCTGAAATGTAATTAGCTGGATATATGTAAATTGTAAGTTGTCATGTAAATGACATGGGATTAAAAAGATAATGAATTAAAAAGATAATGAATTGTTTGAACTGATGAACCAAGAATACCCCAAAAACTGTCTTGTAGCATCATTCTAATCCTCAAAGGGAACTTTTATATTTAAGCCCAATATAACGGGCTGGGCCTGGAATAAAGTAGACGACTCAGTGAGGTTTGCATAGAAGGCCCAAGGAAATATGAAGTGTTTTCTTATCATCTTGCCTCTAGGCTCGAACCCCCATTGTTTAATGAATAATACTATAAATTCATTTCAAATTTTTATTTCAAATTTTCATTCTAAATAATATAGAATTAATGAATGAGAAGTAAATAGTAAGATATTATAATAAATTATATGATAATTTTAAATTTATATTATAGCATTTGAGATATATAATATTATAGTCTGATAATAGCATAATTAAGTCAAGTTCGTCATGGATTTCTATTTGTACAACTTCTTTTTTTATCATATTAATTTCAGTGGTGATCCACAATTAGTTATTCACTTTTGTCAAAATGAACCTGTGGAAGCAGCAAATTTTTAGACAAATTTTGAAGTGTGCAATCATTTTCTTCAAGCTTTTGGCTGTGATGTTTTGCGACCAAATCATGGCCTTAGATGTTTCCTTATCCACTGTAAGTCTTTCTTGCTTAAAATTAATCAATTGGAAGGCTACCATGGTAAGACTCGTTTTACATCTTTCACTGATATGCCTAAGGCAGTGATGAAAATCTTTGTCAAAGACATTTCCTTGCTTAAAAATAATCTATGCTGAAAACATTATCAAGAAAGAGAATCAAACATCCTTCTAGCACAAAGCAATGGGCCATGATTTTCCTTCTCTATCATTTGAAATTGTAAGCTAAGTATCTTATCGTAGAAAACTCACTAGATAAATGTCTCATTTTCTTTAGCTCAAAAAGATTTGTTTAGCTTGTGATTTCAAGATTTCAAGACTGTTATTGATTACAACTAAATGCATTCCAAAAAACATCATAGTTTAAGTTTTCAAGAATTAATCGATCCATTTCTAAAAAAGTTAGTTGGTCTGACTTGATCTTGAATATTGAAACGATTAGATTGGTAATGGCTGTTGCCATAGCAAAAAGTTGGATTTAATTATAGCTAACAAACCTAATGGACCCAAATTCGCCGGATCATGTCAATTTGCATTGGCTAACTCTCTGAAAGCACCTGATTTTAAGCTCTTCAGCCAATCTCGACATGCTTCAGGTCTGGTTGGTTTTGCCTAAAATTGACCCAACTTGAAGATTGCACACCTCTAACTACCAATGACTGGCATGTTGTATGGTGGGAAGCAAATATTGAAAGGATTGAAGAGTTGAGCATTAGAGATGAGAGAAGAGAGGTTGAGGATCGAAAGACTGTCTAGGGTTGTGGAGATTTTATTGAAAAGTTTATATCTAAGGCTTAGGGTAGGGATGACAAAATTACCCGGGTGGGGCTGGGTACCCGTATCCCTGACTTGATGAATGCCGGGGAATTACCCAAAATTCTAGTCTTTTAGGGACGGGGAGGGAATCCCAGGGACAGGTCAAGGCCAGGCTGGGAGCGGGGATCATTCTCCTTGGCTCGGCCCTGGCCCAAAATTGACAAAAAAAGCAATTTATTTTGATTATAATCAATTTGCAAGTAAATTAGGCCCAAATCTAAAACTATAATATTTGATATCCAACTGGACTAGCTTAATACCATATTTCATGTTTGATCTCTCCTTCTTTTCCAATTAATTGTTTAACTAAATTCAACCAGGGACCTGGGTTGCTTGCAGAACAAGTCTCTGTTTTGATTTTTAATAGATAGCAGCAATCAAGATATCTCTCCATCTATTCTTGATTCTTGTTGAGTTTCTTTACATGTACACTTTTTAATTAACTCTCTGTTTCACAATATAAACCTTGAATTGACAAATTTTTTTAATTGAGAAAAAAATGGCAAATCCAGATGCAAATCCGGGGAATTGAATTGCCCGGCCCAGGATACAATTCCTGACTCTAGCCCTGACCTCGGATTTTCTAGAGAAATTTTAACAATTAGGTTTGTGCATGGTACCCGCCCACCCGTCTGAACCCGACATACCCGCCATGGTATGGTGGAGGTAGGGTAGGGTATAAGAAAAAATAGGGTGTGGTATGGTAAAAATTTTGAAAATCCCCCATGGTATGGTATGGTATGGTGGCGAGTATTTTTAGAAAAACCCGAAAATACCACCATACCATACCTTTTTTCAAAAATTAAAAATTATACCACATTTAATGATATAATTGGTTATGTATAATATGTATTTATGAGTGCTATATACCTTAATAGAAAATCTCTAGCCATAAAAAGTTTGAGGTAATTTCAATAATTTTATTATAATATTCATTTCTAACTTTCTATTGTCATTCTTTTTAAATTTTAATAGATTTATTAATTATTATCTTTCTAAGTTAATTATAATTTCTTTTTTCTTTTTTTTAATTTTTTTAAATTTGTACTTGATTGGAAGTTGAAACTTTGTAAGACTTAAAGGTTGGACTTGAAGGTTGAAACTTTGTAGAAGGATTTGGATATATAGTTATTTATTATTTGTGTTGTTATGGATATTTAATTGCTTGAGTATATGAGTTGTTATGGAATATTTAGTTACTTGATATTTTTGTGTTGTTATAGATATGTTGTTACTTGATTATTTGTGTTGTTATGGAATATGTAGTTGCTTGATTATTTGTATTGTTAAGAAAATGTAATTACTTGCTTTTTTATTTAGTATAAAATTTAATAATCATAATATTAAATAATGTCAAAATAAGAACTCAAATGATCAAAATCTTAAAAAAAAAAAAAAGCTTTAAAAAAAGCTTTAAAATCATTAAAAAAATGGTAAAACATTATTCAAATTTTGATCAATTTAGTCAACCACCTAAAAATACCATACCATATCCGCCTCTACCCTACCATGTGGAGATGTGGTATGATATTGTATTCAAGAATGGTATGGTATGGTATAAAAATTTAAAACCCGATCTATGGAGGGTAGGGGGATGGTATGACGATACCATACCATACCATACCCATGCACACATCGACTAATAAATTGAAGATAGTTGCTACAATTTTAATTTTTGTTTTACCAAAGTCTTCCATATTGTGAGTCCTCATGAAGGTAAAGAAGTCCTTTAACAATGTCATTAATGCTATTAATTTTAATATTAGTAATGGTCTTTCAAATGAGTATTCTAGCAAAGTTTTGGAAAATTATAAAGAGCTGAGCCACAAGATTAGAAATTCAGCTTATTAGTTCTAAACTTTTTCGCAATTTGTGACAATTTTGCAATTGAAGCAAGAAACTTCATTTTGGCTTGGGGCCACTGGGTATTACTGATTATATCCGAATGTCAAATGCAAATTGTCACCAGCATATAGGAAATTGATGGAAACTTCAGCAATTGCATATGACTTTTGCAGACTTTAATCCTTGTCAAAATTCATGTAAGGAAGCTAATTAGGACAGTCACATTATGAGATCTTCATTTGTTCAATGTCATAATTTAAAGTTTATTAGTGTGAAAGTTATTGTCATCGACTTTTCTAAATCACAAGTTTAGTTAGTTTTATTCCGATGCTAATCTTTCTGCAGTCAATTCGGGCGTGGCCCACTATGTTGATGGATCGATCCAGGTCAATCAAACATTTCACGTCAGGCTTAGTAGTTATTTCAACTAGAGCACTTGCACTTTCGTTGAAAAAAAACCCTTTAATTAATTTACATGAATTAAAGTTTTTACACATTCAAATTAAAGACATGAATAAATTTTTAACAACTTGGAATTTGAATTAGATTTATTTCTAACATTTGACATTTCCACTATTGCTTAGGCATAAAAGCTTAGGAAAATGATTGCCATTATTTAACTTCCTCATAATTCTTCCAAAGAAATACCCGTGAAATAAATGGGTAGAGACTCCTCCAGCTTTTTTATCAGTTAGTTTGAGTATAAGAAGAGAACAAAGCTTCCCCAGCAATGGAAAATACACAAAATTCTTAATCATTATTGTGCAAGCATATCAAAAGACAGCCTATGGTTCATTTTATTGTGATCAGCTTTGTGAAAAACATTCAACTACATTTTCTTTTTACTCTTTTAATCGTACTTCATGATCTTGCCAGTGCTATCCTACATATGATTTTTGTCCAAACACTACTAATTATGCAACTGATAGTCCATTCCAAAGTAACCTCAATAATCTCTTCAATTATTTACACTTAAATGCCTCCGTTTCCAAATTTTCCTATACCTCTAAGGAAATTCCTCAGATAGAGCTTATGGTACGTACATGTGCCTAAACTATATTTTGAGTGAGACTTGCAACAGCTGCATAGACACTGCTTCCAAAGATGTTGTCAAGCTTTGCCCAAACATAAGGGAAGCATTGGTGTGGGAAGAATTTTGCCAATTGCGCTACGCTAGTGAAAATTTCTCTAGGAAACTGGATGTCCCGGGAAACATTAACCAAATTAACGCCTTAAACATGTATGAAACAGAAACGTATACATCTGTTGTGAACAATACTCTCAGTGATCTCACTAAAGTGGCAGCTTATGGTCGTTCAACCATCATGTATGCTACTGGAGAAGTACCCTTTACAAATAGAGATACGCTGCATGATCTAGTTCATTGCACTGCAGACTTGTCAACTGATGACTGTAATACATGTCTTCAAACTGCTATCGATGATATTTTATCTTGTTGCAATTTTTCCAAAAGAACATGACTTCTTAGTAGGAATTGCTATTTGAGGTATGAATTATGGCCTTCTATGAAGACGCCGCTGAACCTCCTGTTTCTGGTGGAAATCAAGTTGTAGGGAAAGGTAGGTAGTGCAGTTAATTTGAACATGAGGATTATATTGTACCCATGGAGTCTCCATTTGGATAATCCTCATTTGGAGTCTTACATTGATTGGTTAAGAGAAGGTCATGGGGCTTATATATGGGAGGAGTTTCTCCATCTAATGGACTAGTCTTTTGGGCTAGATACTTACTCCATATATGGTGGCCCATTTATTGAAAAATTGTTGTTGCGCACAACGGAAGCGATACGTAACAAGTGGTATCAGAGCTAACCCAAGACAATAATGTGGACTCATTTGGTTAAGACAAGGAGTAGTGGCCTTGTCTTTGTGGAGGATTATCGTTGGTTCAGACAAGGATGGCGCCACCACCTGCCAGGGCCTTGTTTGAGGAGGGGGATTGTTGTACCCATGGAGTCCCCTTGGATAATCCTCATTTGGAGTCCCATATTGATTGGTTAAGGGAAGGTCATGGGGCTTATATATGGGAGGAGTTCCTTCACCTAATAGACTAGTATTTTGGGCTGGATACTTACTCCATATATGGTAGTCCATTTGTTAAAAAATTGTTGTTGCACATAACGGAAGCGATACGTAACAGATTACTCTTCAATATATTAGTGTTTGATTAGTGGAAAATAGGTGTTTTAGAATTTTATACTCTCGAATGCAGGCAGCAATAGGAAGATGTGGATCATTATTATTCTAGCAATGACATTCGCATTTTTGTTGTTAGTGATCTTGGCCTGCATTGTTTTTTGTCTTTCAACAAGAAAAGGAGCTCAGAAAAGTAAGATGCTTGTAGGAATCTTAAAAATGCTATGCTTTATTTCCTTTTGAGATGACCTTTTTTCAGTTTTCAACGATTTCGTTCTGTTTCTCAGAGAAGGATGAGGTTATTAGACAAGTTTAGTAACATAATATTGGTGAAGAAAACAGAAGTCTTAAAGAAGGATGAGGTTATTAGACAAGTTCAGTTACATAATATTGGTGAAGAAAACAAAAGTACTTTCTATCACCAACAGATTCAAGGGATGGATAATCTAAAAGCTTGAGACTTCTATATTGATCTAAAAACCTTACATGCAGCAATTGATAACTTGTTTGATTCAAATATGCTAGGACAAGGCGGAATTGGTCCTGTTTACAAGGTAATAGGATATCTCCAACACAAAGCAACAAAAGATTCTCAACTTTTCAATCTAGTAAACATTTTAAAATTTATTGATTGTTTCATTGATTAAAGGAAAGCTACTTTTCCTATAACATCCCAAACTAGTAAGTGGTCATAACCTTATTTTGTTTTAGAGTGCATGTATATTATTACTTGTGTGCATCTAAGAGTTATGATTATGGAAATAAATGTTGAGGGGCATATTTGAAACAGGTATGAAGTAGAGGCCCTAACTCAAAATTTGTTCATGTGTTTATACATGAAAGAGGTGGGAGTTTAAGGCCTCTCTAAAGAATTCATTTCTTTCCTTACTCAAAAACCCCCAACTCACTCTTTATTTCAAAGAATTGGAGGAGAAGAAGAAGAATCTAGAAAGAAGAGCGATAGAATTCATTTCCTTCTCCAAGTTCTAGTCTTGATACATAAATTTTTGTCATGAATTATTGTGTTATGAAGTTGTTTTTGGTACTTTATGTCATGTATGCTCTGAAACTTGCTGGAAATCATGATTTTTTATAATTCATGAAGGATTCAAATGGTTTGGATGATGTTAGGATACCATAGGTAATGCTTGAATCCAAAACTCTATTGAGTCTTTTACTGAGCAGCCTATAATCCGAAAATTCATAGAAATTCTAGAGTTTCTTTTTTACTCTAAAATTTTTATATGTTAAAGTAGACATATTCATGATCATTTAGCATTTTCATTCACCTAAAAATTCTAAGTATACAATTTGTGGTGAATTTTGAATACTACTGAAACGAATTTGGAAATCCCCTGTTTTAAAACAGAGCATGGGAAATGAACTGTAGATGAGGGATTTTTCCTTTATAAAAACTCTTGATTTTTGGTATGTGAAATCTTGAGTATGTTATCACATGATCTGGAAAGTTTCATGATTTTTGAAGTTTTGTGGAAATTGTTATGAATTTTTAAATTCATGTTGCTCAGCTTAAGAGGCTGCTGGGCACAATTTGAATTTGTCCAAAACTAAGTAGTTGCAAGTAGTATATGACCTCATTTTGATCTGATAATTTTAATAAGGTATTTTATATATGTTTAAATGGTTTTTGCAAATTTTTGTAAGAATTGGGACAAGCATCGACTTTCTAAAAATCATCCAATCAAGTGTGTGTAGTGTTGAGTCCATAAAGGACTCACATTTTGTTACTGTGTTTGATGATCTTTAAGGAAATTTTTGATGATTTCTAGGTTGAAATAAGGATCTTACAGTGAAGCCTAATCAGATAAGTAGGCTAGACTCCTAATTGAGATTACAATGGATATTATTGTTTTGTGAGATGTGTTTTGTTCCATGTGCTTATGTTTATATAAAAGCCTTGTTTTGATCAAAATGCTATTTGAATGATAGTTTTGATTGTGATCTTGTGCATATGGATTTTGATATGTAATGGCATGAATATTATGTGATAATGAGAGGCTACATGTTTTGAAAGTGAAATTTATGCCTAAAATCTTAGGGCACCCAACTCTCTTTATTTGGTAGGCAATCATGTGTTGTGTTATGTGGAGCCCTATGTATATATATATATATATATATATATGTTTTCACTGATGGTGATACTTAACGAGTGACTAGTGGCTAACAGGGTATACCATTGATGACAATACATAACGGATGGTATATTCCTTAAACATGATTAGTGATAAATGTGTTATCGACGGCGATACGTAATAGATGACATACTTAAGTGTGTTAAATGAAAAGTTCTACCTTGAATGAGAGTATAGTCTTCTAAGGATTTATTTGCTAAATAAAGTGCATCTATGTTATGATAGATACATAGCGCCAATTATATGTGATGTGAATGTGATAGCATGAAAGAAGGGAAAACGAAATGTGATATGCTATGAAAGTAAAATTCATGCCTAAGATCATAGAGTACCAAGTTTGCATTATGTGACTGAATGGAGGGAGGTCTAGACCATGTGTTCCCTTGTGTAGGATTCGGTAGCATGGGCTCGGTATAACATGGATTGTCAGACTAGCCTTAGTTTTAATAATAGGTAGTTTTGGTCCTTGAGGTTATGGTTGATATGTGATAAAAATAATAAGTGTATTGAGGCATAATGAGGCAAATGGCCTAGTGGAGGCCTATTAGATAGAGATTTTGCACAGGAGTGCAAGTATGGTTGCACGAGAGCGCAACACACGTTAATTCAAAGGTTCTCGGTAGAAACCTTGTGCTGGCGCACAGAATGTGTGGCACAGGAGCACATCCCTTTGATTTGTAAATGGCACCAAAACAAAGACTTTGTGCAGGTGCACAAGTCCCATTGCATAAGAGTGCAATCTTTAATATTTGTAAATGACCTGTATGACTTGTAGTACAAGCAATTGATCATCAATTGAATTCGATATTGTCTCTGTCCTTATTTACAATTGTTATTACACTAACCTAGCTTACTTACTGAGTTTATACTCATTAGTCTGTTGTGTACCTCAGGTGATTGGTGATATTCTGTACGTATGGAGGATTTTAGCATAGAGACAACAAAGTTCCCTTGGCAACCTTTTGTCCACTGCACTAATATTGTTTTTGTTTATCATTATTTTGATTTTGAGCTACAATTGTATATGATACCATATTGCAGTTGACAATCATTGGGAGCTCTGGTCTCTTAATAATATTAATGCTTCTATTTGCCATAATTCTCAACTAAACACTATGAATGAATGTTATTAGTTGCATTCAGGATCCCCTCGGGTTTAGGGTGTGACATTTCCAGGGTGCATTAGGTGATGGAAAGAAAGTGGCTATTAAAGGGCTTTCTAGTTGTTCTGAGCAGGATACAAAGGAATTCACTAATGAAGTGCCATTGTTATTGAAAGTACAACACAAAAACATCATTAGGCTTCTGGGTTTTTGTGTAGACAGGGGAGAAAAGCTGCTTGTCTATGAATTTATGCCAAACAGCAGCCCTGATGTAATCCTTCTTGGTATGTTTTATTCTTTTTATTTTTGTTAATGTATTATAAAATTGGTGCTTGAGCTACATATTTTAATTTGAATGGTTATATCCAAAGAAATGTGCACAACTCAATTGGGGCAAACGTCTTAACATTTTAAATGGAATTGCAAAGGGAATACTTTATCTTCATGAGGATTCTTGACTTAGGATAATCCAAGATAATAAAACCATCGATAACAGTAACGTAAGACTGAGACTTTTTGGTAGTACCGAGGGCTTTCTCTCTCAACCCCGTTGAGCCATTCTTTGGTAAATCATAGTGGGTTCACAGGGACTTGAAAGATAGCAACATATTGTTGGACCCTGATATGAACCCGAAGATTTCTAACTTTGGAATGGCAAAAATATTGGCGGGAAGTGAAGGTGAAGCGAACATTGGTGGAATAGTCGGAACATAGCAAGTGATCAATCTCTTCGGGGGCATTTGGTACGGGGGTTTAACTTCATGGGAATAGGTTTCACATTCTTGGGAAAATGGAATATGTGAACCTGATTTCTGGAAAAGAAACATTACTATGTTTGGTTGTGTATGAGAATCTTATTTCTGATTCCTAAGAGAATCATATTACTGTGTTTGGTTACACACAGGATTGTGATAAACTTGATCAAAATGTTAGTAAGCTTTAGAATTAAAATTTTTGCAATATGTAAAAATATTTTTTTTTCATGTTCAGTATGCAATAAAAAAAATTTAAAATTTATGAGGATAATAATTTCGAATATTTTAAAATTAAATATAAATGACCAAATTTTTTAAAACTATTTTAAATTTATCATAAAAGTTTATTAATAAATCTCTATAAGCTATATTATAAAGGTTAGACAAAAAATTGTTTAAAAAAATCAGTTTTAAATATTAAAAAAATAATTAAAATGTAGACCGGTATTTGCAATCTGTTGTACATGTCCATCCCTAAGTTGTACATTTCACAGCAAATGTTTGCATTGTCAAGCTTCTAACAACTCCACCAATATCAATCTTGTCTATTAACAAAAATGAAACAAAATGCAAGCCCACAACAAATCTTTGATCATAAAGAAATGCTAGAAAAATGTTACAAATTTCATAAAAGTGTAATAAAAGTTCCAAAACAAGGTATCATGATTCTATTTCCAAAGGAAGGTAATTAAACTTTCATTCTAATACAAGAAATATGTCAAAAGTTATCATCAAAGTTTCCAACATTCAATAAAGTATCTAGCCAAAAGTTCCATCCATGTCAGAATACCATCAAAAGGTTCTAAAGTCATCACCTACAAAAATAGCCAAAATGCCATCAATATCAAAGTTTGCCAAAATACCACAAAAGTTTCATTTTATCTCATCCCAATAGTCCAAGAAGAAATTCAAGCTTGAATTCATCATCCAACGTAAAGAAATAGTCTATATTAGCTTGATTTTGGACAAGAAGTTGTCCAACTTTAACTTGTTATGCGTTCATTAGCCCATCAACTTTCTTAAGTTCATTAAATAGTTTCATCCTCCTAGTAGCCCCATCAGCTTCAAATTGAAAGACATCGACAATTCTTTTAATATTGTCACTTGCAGCAGCTTGTATTTGACCAAAATTTTCTATTGTGCTATTCAACATATCTACCAATGGATCTCCATTTCTAGATCTTTTCCTTGTTTTTTAACCTGTCTATGATGAACCTAATGGAGTACTTGTGTGACTCATGCTTGTAGTACCCATAAGCTCATCAATTGGGTTGAACGAATCAGACTCAACATGTTGATCAATCTCACCCTCTTTTTCAATCTCTTCAACTGTTTTAAAAAACCCCATTGCGCCTTGTCCAGTAGCACTATCCTTCCCAAACACAGTTCCCAAATCATTAAAATAAGGAAATGCTTTGTTCTTTAAGCCTTTTGCATTTGGATGACTCTGTGTAATTGTTAAGTAACATAAAACAACCATTAGTCAAGAATAAGTGGAACAAAATGCTTTAAATATGTTACAAGTTAAAGACAAGTGAAAAATTAGAGAAGTCATTACCTTAACCCAATCATTAAACACAATTTTTTTCGCCACCACACACTTGAGAGGTCATCATTCCAACCAAAACCACTTAAAGCAGGTTCTAACATCTCACAAATTACATTGAATTGTTTCTTCATTACCTTAATGCGTGTATCAATGTGAGGTTGGCCTCAAAGTCCACAACTAGGAATCTTCTGATTCATCATTTTTTCTAACTGTTGTACGTAGCCTGGTTTAAAAGTCCCATTGTCCGCTTTCCATTTTCCACTATTACATATTTCTAACAAACACTTTACCGACTTAGTATCCTCAATTGTAGTCCATTGATGTTTTTTTCTAGAATTAGATGTTGGTTGGTTTGGAGCATCCATTCTATTGAAGACATATATATCTCATATAAAGTTAACAAGAAAAAAAGAAATAAAAAAGATATTAAAACAGTAGGTAATGGATATACTATTATAAAGATAAATATGAAAATATTAAACTTTCAAACCAAAGCAATAAAAATGTTCATTCACCATCAATTCAAAGGCATGAAAATGTTCATCTAATTGTTCTTACTACAATTGTTCAAACACAACTAGAAACATTTCCAAACATAATAATGCAACTTTATGCCAAATTTTATGAATGTCGGTTCATTTGCCATTGCTCAAACATTTCTCCAGCCATCTTGTCCCTCCTTTCACTCCAAGCATTTGATGTTTCAATATATGTATAATGGTCACTGCCTATACTGTCATCTTCCTGACCATTATTACTCTCAATATCATCACGATTATTTTCCTCCAATGCTTGTTCTAAAGGATCTACAGGTATTTCTCTTCTAATCAAGCTATGAACGAGACAACATGCCAATATAATTCGACATTGGACTTTGACAGGATAATATGATTGACCTCTAAGAATTGCCCATCTTCTTTTCAATAAGCCAAATGCTCTCTCTATTACATTTCTTGCAGAAGAGTGTTTCGTATTAAAAAATTCAGCCAGAGTATTAGGTGGGATATCTCAATCATTTAGATGATAACGTTATCCTCTATACGGCGTTAAGAAGCCCTCACCATTGGGATACCCAGCATCACAAAGGTAGTAATATCCTGCAAATCATTTAACAATTATGTTAGAAAAAATAAGTTATGTAAGCCTGTATAATATAAGTGAAAAGAGGAAGAAAATATTTACCTTGTGGAACTTTTAACCCATTTGTCCTTGATATAGCATCCCATAAGACTCTTGAGTCAGCAGCTGATCCTTCCTATCTAGGCAAGACGTAAATAAATTGCATATCTTGTGAGACCACTCCTAATACATTAGTAGCGATTTCATTCTTTCTAGTTCGGTACCTAGGCCGATCTAATGCAGGCACATTGACCTTAATGTATGTCCCATCTAATGCTACTAACTAATTCCTAAACTATTTCCACCTTGCATCAGTTCAATTATCAAGAACTGTCTCAGGCCTCTTTAATAGTAACACATGGGCATGTAACAAAGCATTTAAGACACTATTGAATTGTCTACTAACTGTTTCCCCCGAACATGCAAATTGACACCTTACAATTCTATTCTTAACATCATGAGCAATAATATGCAAGAATATTGCGACCATTTCTTCGACATCCATATTTTTTGTTCCCTCAAAACCCCCAATAGTTTTAAGGTGGTGACACAAAATAGTAAATGTTTTCCTATCCATACGAGTACTTTCTACACATGCAAGGTCACTAGCATGAATCATTCTAAAAACATTTAGTTCGCGTCTTTGATGCCTATAGAAAGAGCTATCAAGAAATGCATTTCTACGTGAGCGTTTTCTACAAATGATAGTAAATATTATGAGAATGAAACAAAATGTCATCTCATTTAAAATTTCCATATATTGAGTCAACATTGCTAAAATTCTTTTCTTTGCAACCAGTGGAAGACGAGCCATAACCTGCATATAGTATGAAATATATATGCATGAACAATGATTCCATCAATCATTTGATGTTTCATTGCTAATGTAGAAATATATGTAGTTTTATCTTTTTGAGAATGATATATTACCTTAGCAACACAAATAAAAAGTAAAATATAGCAAAAGTAAAATGTACCAAATGAAAATTTAAACATAAAAGTAAAAGGTTATTTTATTGAATATTGCATTTCAGTTCCTATCATTCTTACCCTTTTGCTTTCATGCCAAAATACTAAAATTAACGACTTTTTTGAAATCCAACTTTTAAGTTTTAGAACAATTTGGATGTCTAGTTTTAAGGAATTTTATAGTTCATCCATTCGAAATTCGTAGACAAAGATATACTCAATTTAATGCAAGTTGGTCAATGACTATAAGTATGGAAGTCATGCATGTGACTAGCACAATTGGTATAATTTACATGAAAGGGATTAGGCCACATTTCACTACCAACGTGACTCATTGAAAATATAGTTTCTAAGTTAAAATCCATTGGGATGAGCTGTCAAGACAAAAGGCTAGGTGGTAGCATGGGCAAGCAAATTCTAGAAGAAATTAAGTCAGTTAGGAATGTTAAGGAGCAAAAAATTCAGCCACTATTGGTTTATTTAAATCTCTAAGAGCTAGACCTTTTTCGTCTTTAACACAGACAAGTAGCCCCAAGAGGCCATCTCCCCTCTTGAGTGCAGCCACCTTTCACGCGTTAGCAAAGAACTATAAGCGAAATCCTACCGTAAGTCAAATCAAATCTGACTAAAGTCTAGCCCCCATCATTGCAAGAAATGCCATAACCAAGTTCTAGCCATGGCATGTAGTCCTTCCACCCCTGTCAGACAAGGCCTCTTCTAGAAGCATAGCTGCTTGCGATCAAATCAAGAAAAAACATCCGGCAAGCCAAGCATCTCAAGAGGTCCGGAGAAGGAGAGAATAAATAAATTTATAAGCTATGGTCGACGCAGTAGTCTCATTCGTGGTTGAGAGGCTTGCAGACTATCTCATCCGGGAAGTTGTCCTCTTAAAAGAAGTTAGAAATGTAGTGCAACTACTCTAAGAGGATGTTAAGAAGAAATTAATGACTCTATCACATGGTTTCTTAGAATTACTGCAAGTTTCGTGGGAGTGTTTGGCAGAGCAAGGAGAGACTTCAACATGAGTCCACTAAAACATCTAGTTGAACAGTTCTCAATTCACGTTACTTATATTTGCGATCTTCCGCTGGTAAACCATTTAGGTCGAGTTTGACTCATAAAACATGAGGGATTGTTTGACCCAGAAATATAATAGTTGACTTGTGAGAGATAACGGAGGAGTGAAGCAGAGTATATTAGGTAGTAAGGGCAGAACAAGCCAAAATCAGATTCGAGGGCATTAGACTAAGTACTAAGCGCAGAACAAGCCAAAGAAAAGGTAGAAAAAGAGATTTTACAGGTACCTTATTCAAGCTTTTTCTGCGTCTGTAGCTTATGAATGAGAGAGAGAGGAGTTGAGCAATGTCTGTAAAGAGAGAGGAAAAAGGATCTGTGAAGTTATTTCATTTGTGAAAAAGACTAAAGAAGGCAGAACGAATTTGGAAAAATGACGAACTTGTGGAGATGGAGCTTGATTTGCATTGTGGTTGAAGAAGAGGAACGAAGGGCTTTAGGGATTTCAGGTTTCTGTTTGTAGAGGAGCAGGTTTCACTTTCCCAACAATCTTAAACTCTCATGTTTGAAGGGCTTGAGATTACCCCATAAAGTGGGCATTTGAAACCCATCAGTTTTTAAGATGCCAGGGATAAAAAAGCCCATTAACCAAACCAAACATCAGTTAGTCTTCACATTCCCATTCTCAAGCAATCAAACCACCACACCAAACACTCCCTTCTAGTTTTCTATTCTCTTGAGAGAAATTAATTGATTTAATATTGAAAAAACTTGATATTCTCTGAGAAATAATTCATAACTTGTTGTAGTTTTGAACGAATGCCCGTGTTATTTGTTAAAACTATTCATTTGAGTACCATATAAGCATCTAATAAATTGATATTTACGTAATGAATTGTTTTTTACCGAAAAAAAAGTTCCTTTTTTTTGGAACAGTGGATATATGGCTTCAGAATATTCTATGGCGGGATTTTATTCCATCAAGTCTAATGCTTTTAACTTTGGAGTGCTCTTGCTTGAGGTTATAACTGGAAGGAGGAATGCAGGCTTCCATCAATCCGAACGAGCTTCAAGCCTCGTAGCATATGTATATTTATCTACCATAAATGTAACTCTGCACTTCACATCTTGGTGTTTCTATTGCAAGCATTGTTAACCATATTGACTGATGATGATGCAGGCATGGCAACTATGGAACGAGGGTAATGCATTGGAGCTAATGGATTGCTTTCTAACTGATACATGTATCCCTGACGAATTTTTGGGATACATTCGCATTGGTATGTTGTGCGTTCAAGAGGATGCATCTGATAGGCCTACCATGTCATCTGTTGCTGTAATGTTGAAAGGGGAAATCATATCTCTTCGACAGCCTCAAAGACCTGCGTCCGCAGTAGGAAGATTTACTGACCGTTACGAGATGAAACGCAATAATTGCTCTACTAATTGTTTAACAATTTCTAATATTTTGCATCGGTGATGGGAACAATTAACGGATTTCAAGGTTCTCTGGCGCTTCAAGTAAAATAAATGGTTGTTAGAATCTTTTATATGTTTTTGTAATCTACCTATATAGTTTACGTATTTATAAATAACATTGTGATATAAATTTGTGAGATCTGTTGTACCAAAAGAGATGAGTCTAAGGTGACAAGCTAGAGTGGATATCCCAATATCAGAACTCCATACTTCCGGTTAACCTGTAAGGAAATAGCAGTGACTTACATCATTTTCTTTTGCTTTCTTATTTGAAGGAGCGGAAATATCAGAAAATTGACTAAATTTTAATTTAAGTTCTTGCTTGACAAAATCAACGTCAACTCCACTGCAAAAGTATTTTTTTAAACCAAAAATCACTACTTGTGTGACACAAAGGAACATTTCGGTAGTATTCGATCAATTATTTTTATACGAACATTAAAATTTTCCCGGGAGAGACATTGGGACTCGCTGTGCCACCAACGAGCCAATTTCACATTCCAGCCTTAGCCCCCATTATGAGTTGTGGATAAAACTAATTAAATAGAACTCATACTTCCAAGTTTTCTAGAACCTTCCGGCAGGTAGGATGGAAAGTTTGGTGGGGCCAATTTATTAACCATTTTTTTAACACAAAAATATAAAAACTAAAATACATAAAAAGAATTACTGCTATAAAAAAAGTTAAGCCCAAAAAAATGTAAAATAGAGAAAATCAACAATCTTAAAAAGCCTTACACGTATATCAAAAATCAAAATAAAATTTGGCATTTTAGATCTTGAAAATTATTTATAATTAATTGCATACTAAATATTTTAGTAATTTTCTTATCAATTTGAGGTTATTATAGACAAAAGAAAAGAAAATATTGTTAAAGTAGGTAAAGATTTCAAAAAAAGAAATTAATATTATAATAGGATAAGAAAAATATATTAGTACTTAAATAGAAAAAATAAAATTACATCAATATTTTAATAGACAAAAGAAAATTAAGACGTGAGGTGGGGACCATTGAACTTCAAATTTCAATTATAACCAAAATTCATATGTTGAATCAAAAGTTTTCGGGAGGTTAATTATTAAATTTGAAAAAAAGAAAAGAGTAGAGAGAATGCTTGAGAAAAATGAGCACTATTTAACATGAAATTTATGATATACTCATATTCATTCATTCTATCAAAATATCTGTGGAGGCCAAACTTGTAAACTTAATACTAATATTACACTTGACAACTAAAATTGCTTAAGAAACTTGGAAAATTTTTACATGGGGGGCCGATGGCCAAGTCAGGGTTGAACATGGCTCCGCTTGCCGAGTAACCAATGTCAAATTTTCCGAAAAGATTTTCCTAATTGGTAAAATGCATTTTAAAAATCTCTTGTAAAATTCATTATGAGTAACATTAAGTACTAATTTGTATACTCAATACAGAAACCATTCTATATATGAGGTCAACATAAATATTTCTCTTGAGTTCTAGTCTTTAATATAATAAATTAAATTACATTGGGACAGTAAACGACTTTTATGATGAAAGAAAAATATATTAAATGGGAAAAAATGAGATAAACCTAAACTAATTATACGAGTGTGTAAAATATTGTCAAGTTAGGGCATAAGCAAAATCTCTACTATTGTCATGATTTATTCTTTAAACTAGTGGATATTTCTTCCTCTTCATCAATAATATCTATGATTGTGACTAGTGAAACGTTTCTTCATCCATAAAATTGTTTGTATGCGGCAACTTGCAGTTTTTTATTCACTATGTCAACGAATTTGGTAGGGGCGAAGCCGCATACAAGCCACTTAGCCTCTCTCTCATATTTAAATTTTGATTCGATTTTCTTCTAGTAAAGCTAAGGAGACGTTTATTATTTTCCTTTTCTTTTGTCTGAAATCTACGTAAATCCGAATTTGACTAAAGTTTAAATGGCTCTGAATAAAAATATTTAATGACATATATTTTATAATTTTTTAAGATTTGATAGTAAATCTTAAATTTTTTGTTTTTCTCGGTAAAAAACATTTTAAAATTAGTCATTTTATATATATTGAAATTTCCAGTCCTTGGACTGAGCTTGCTGCCTCAACCAGCCCGGGTACTTTGATGACCGGAGCAAATAAAATCAATGGTTTTATTTTTTATTTTTTTCATCCAAATTGCTGATTTGATTTCGTGTTTCGAATTTTATTGCTTAATCAGACAACCCACGCCATCAAGTACAAGCGCATTCAGGAATTTCTTAAGTTATCCGTTCATGAAGATAGTAAAAATAAAACAGAAAATATATATATATATATATATATATATATATATATATATATATATATATAAGTACACGTACTCCATCTAGGCCAAGCCCAACAAATCTATTAAACGCTAGATACTGACCATGAAGGCTCCTAAATTGAGCAAAATCAACGAACTAGTTCTTGTTCAACAAGCCATCCAGATGGATTGTACGAATTTCTTGAAATATAATATTGTTTAAAAATTATGAGATTTTACATCCCTGTTATGGTTGCCAGTTATCTTTATGTCTAAAAGCCAGGCGCCCCTGGGTACGGTAAGTCAAGAATTTCAAAAACTCCTCGCAAATTTTTCCACCTGTGACTATAAATTTTAGAACTCAGATGAAACAATATTCTTTCAGGCCTGCTAAAAGATCTAGTTTAACTACGTTTTTCCTGATTATACCGTTGTTAATGCTTTCTAACCTTACTAATGCAATTCTTCTGTATACATTGTGTAACAATGATTCAAGTAATTACAACCTTAACAGAACATTTGAAAGTAACCTCAAGCTACTTCTACAGTCAACACCTTCGAAAACTTCAGAAGCAGGATTCTATGACAATTCTATTGACGATCACCCTAAATCAGTTTATGGGCAAGCACTTTGTCGTGGGGATGAGAAAGAATTCAGAAATAAAGGTAGAAATTGGTTTTCTCAGCTCAAAGAAATTGAATTCATTAATTCACTGAATATATGTCACGATACAAGCTTGCAAAACTTTTACATTTTTACAGAAGAGAATCATCTAGAACATGATAGCTGGCAACATATGAAATCTGGTGATGTGTCCATCTTCTAGAAAAATTTTAGTTACAATTCATCAGCACATTCTAATACACCTCACAGCTAACCATCTGTAACTAATTAACTATTTACTAAATAAATCTGCCCTGCCATGCTGGAGTAAAGCTGCTCTGCTGGACATGAATTGTTGCTAAGTTGGAAGCTTTCCTGGACTTTCCGGATCAGTGAGTTTCCTTTACAGGATGTCACCCCCGCAGATTGTCAGAATTGCCTTGAGAAGGCTAGCCAAGAACTCCTGAACATAAGAGTGACCAAGGAATCATATGGTATGAATTATGTTCAATTTACTACTCATATTGAAATTTCTTTATGATGATGGAGTATATTGGAGAGTACCCTGACGGCCATTATCAGAGGAGGAATGTTTCAAATCCTGATCTTTTTAAAAAAGCTTTACCACATTCAATGAAGAACCTTTCCATCGAGGCTTCACCATCAAAGTGCATGTTTTCAGCCGGTGAAGTCAAATTTTCCAAGAGCAGGCCTATATATGGGCTTGTACAGTGTACCAGGGACATCACTAGCACTTACTGCAAGGGTTTTTTGGCTCCACCTTGAGAGATCCCTATGGATGCTGCGATGCTCGAGAAGGAGGATTTGTCCTTGGTAGAAACTGTAATGTGAGATTTGAGCTATAACGCTTCTATAATGGCTCGAGTGTATTATTAACGTACAAAACTTCAACAGGTGAGGATGCTTCATCCTTGATGTAGATATACAACATACTTCAAAAGCAAGGTATAACTCATTTATAATTAATAATTTTGTTCTGCTGAAAGAGAACAATTATATCTAATAATCCCCCTCTGAAATAATAATTAAATTACCTAACCAAGTTGTAGCTGCTGTAAAAGAGAAAGGCGCACAGCACACACAAGGAAAGTGCTGAGTGAGCTCTTGGTACAGAAAAAGAGCAGCAAGCAAGGGAAGTTCTCTAGAGAAGGTAGAGAGCTTGAGCAGGAAATGTGGAGAGCATGGAGTGTGCTGCAGCTCAAGCACCTTGATGGAGTGTGCTGCAGCTCAAGCAGCTCAAGGTGCTTGAGCCGCGGCAGAGAAAAAGGGCAGAAAGCCCTTGTGTTTGCGACAAGGAAAGAGCAGACAGCTCTTGTATAGGCAGCAGAGAAAGGGTAGAGAGCCCTTGTGTGCAGAGAAGCTCTTGGTGCAGAGAAAGTTGAGGCAGCAGAGAAAGGGCAGAGAGCTCTTGGTGCAGAGAAAGTTGAGGCAGCAGAGAAAGGGCAGAGAGCTCTTGGTGTGGAGAAAGAGCCGGTGCAGAGGAAGACTAGAGAAAATACTTTAGGAAAGATGCTTGAAGTGCATGAGAATTGTGTGCGAGGGATGTAACCAAAAAACAAAGCGCTTGTAAGCTGAAAAAGAGAGCTTAGAGTGGTTCTAAGTTGAGAGTGCAGTGAGGAAAGTGTGTAAACCGAATTCTCTCTAGTGCATTCATTTCCTATCCCTCCTGTGGCGTAGATCATGGATCGAACCACGTAAATTCTGTTGTGTTCTTGCTTGATTTTCTGCACTTAATTTTCAGTTTGTATGCTTGCAAGACAGCTCCAGAAATTTCCAGATTGTCTACCTAAAAAATCACCCCAGTCTTGTCAAAAATCATCTCCCGGTTTCATCACATATGTTTTATTGGCAACAATAATAGAACTGAATGGAATGTGGTGATCTAGAGCAAATGACCTTAAAAACCGGTAAAGTTGATCAATAAAAGGCTGAGATGCAGCCTACGCACAGCAAGCTAGAATGGGTTGATATGAAGAAAATAATGGCAAGTTCACAATTTTTTTTTAGAGGAATAGTTAGATAAGTGCTGAGGAGGAGGGAAAAAGAGGTCAATATAATTTAAGGAGATAAAATTTAATTTGTCTTTGATTGAGTTGCTGACTTTCGAATAGGATTAAAGAAAATGGGAAATATGATGACAAAGAATAAATTCTAAACAAATTTAACAACCCCATTTTCATTTATTTCTGTTTTACAAATTTACCCTTACTCAAATTAGAGGGAAGGTTATTTAGTTGATAAGTTGGACTCAAATTGCCCTCTAATTCATTATCTTTTAGAAAAATTGAGAAAATAACCCAAATTAGGGGGTTTGTTTGATAAATGACCATATTCTTGAAAAATTTGTATGCTATAATCCTATCCAACCGTTTCCAACGGCTGCATTGGACAGTATTCAAAGGGTCATAACATACAAATTTTCAAGGACAGGATTATTTTTGCAATCCACACTAAAATTTAGAACTTTTTTTTCCTTATCTTTTCAATTACATTTCACGCCACAACTTATAATTTACAATCTAAATTACACTACTCCAAGAAGAACCAAGAACACTGACAACACCAAACACTAGCCCACCCCAACTTATAATTTACAAGCTTTTATATGACTAAGAATTTGTCTAGGAGGTTGTATTTGAAAGCTAAATTCTTTATATTCAAAATGGTTGAGGATAAGAACTTGCAAGACCACGTTGATGAATTTAACAAGATGTGTTTAGATTTAAAAAATATACAAATTGAATATGGTGATGAGGATAAGGCATTGGTGTTGTTGCATTCTTTTCCAAAATTATATGAGACTTTTGTGGATATTTTGAAGCATGGCAGGGAAACATTGTCACTTGATGATGTTATGGTGCATTGAATTCAAAAGATCTCCAAGAGAAGAATGATTTGGGTGAACATTCGAGTGAAGGGTTGCATGTTTGAGGTATGAGCGATAGGAGAGACTATATGGGAAAGTCACACTTATGGTCTAAATCGAAGGGGAAGAAAGCTGTAAAATGCTTCAACTATCATAGGGAAGGGCATATTAATAGGCTTTGTACCAAGAGAAAGAAGAACGAAAAGGGTAAAGAGCCAGAAAAGGGTGATGCTGCAATTGTAGAGAATGGATATGAGAGTTCTGATGTGTTGGTTGTGACCATTAAAAACTTGAAAAACAAAGGGTCTTGGATTCCAGTTGTTCCTTTCATATGATACTAAATAGAAGCTCATTCAAATCTTATAAGAAGATTGACGATGGAAAGGTTATGCTGGGTGACAACAAAGCTTGTAGCGTGGTGGGCATAGAAATAGTTCGAATTAAGACTCATGATGGTATCGAAAGAGTGTTAACAGCTGTAAGACACATTTCGGAGCTGAAGAGGAATTTGATTTCGCTTGGTACGCTGGATTCCAATGGTTGCAGTTACAAAGGGGAGAATGACGCCTTGAAAGTTATAAGAGGATCCTTCGTTGTAATGAAAGGTGTGCAGAAAAATGGTTTGTACATTCTCCAAGGCAACACCATAATTGGAGAAGCGGATACGTATTGGGTATCAAAGATAAAGCCTACTTGTGACATAAGAGGCTTGACTATGTGAGTGAAAGGGGGCTTCAAGAGTTGTAGAAACAATGTTTGCTTTGTGGAGACGAGTTAGAGAAATTAGAGTTTTGCGAGCATTGCATGCTTGGCAAGGCAACCATGGTAAAATTCGCTTCCTCATCCTACACTATAAGGGAAACTCTAAGTTACGTCCATTCTGATATATGGGGTCCATCTAAGCATGCAACTTTAGGTGAAGGTGGATACTTCTTATGCATTATTAATGATTGCTCAGGAAAGATGTGGGTATACATCTTGAAGACTAAGAACGAGGCACTCCAAAAATTTAAAGATTAGAAAAAGATGGTTAAAGTCCAAACAGGTAGAAAAGTTTGGAAGCTTAGAATCGATAATGGTTTAGAGTTCTTGAATGAAGAGTTCAATCGGTTCTGCAACAATGAGGGAGTGGTGAAACACAAGACGGTATCTAGGACACTGTAGCAAAATGGCTTGGCTGAAAGGATGAATAAAATGCTTCTTGAGAGGGTTAAATGCATGTCGTTTAGCGTCGGAATGCCCAAGAAGCTCTGGGGAGAAGCAATCAATACGGCAGCACATTTGATCAATAGATGTCCATCAGCATTTATTGGTTTCAAGACGCTTGAAGAAGTGTAGATAGTTTCGCCTCCGAGCTATAGTCATTTGAAAGTGTTTGGTTGTGTAGCGTACACACATATCAAGCAAGGTAAGTTGGTTTGATGAATAAAATGCTTGTTTACTGGTTATCTAGATAGTGTAAAAGGGTATAGATTGTGGTGGCAAGAATCTAATGTTTCAAAGTATTTCACAAGTAGAGATGTCACCTCTAGAGAGTCAGAGTTCTATTTTGGGGCTATTCGAAACATTAGTTGAAACCTAGTGAGAATGCTATGGATGTAGGTAGAGTTAGGATTGAGATAGAGCTCCATGATGCTAAAGATTCTCAGGAAGAAGAGACAGGTGAAACGGTTGAACATGATGAAATTGAAGAAGGTCCTGATGAGTCTGACGACTTCAGAGATTATTAACTAGCAAGAGATCATGCAAGGAGAACAACAATGGCACTGGTGAGGTATGGTTAATCCGATCTTATAGCTTTTGCATTGTCTATGTTTGAGGAGACTGATAGTAATGAGCCTAGAAGCTATAAGGAAGCGATGGCTAGTAGAGATAGCATTCATTGGAAGCAAGCAATGAGGGAGGAAATGGATTCTTTAAATGAGAATTATACTTGGATTCTGATTGACAACATTACTAGTCAAAAGGTAGTAGGTTGTAAATGGGTGGTTAAACAAAAAGAAAATACTTATGGGGATGGAAAGTCGAGGTACAAGGCTAGGCTGGTGGCAAAAGGATTTACTTAAAAGGAAGGCATTGATTTTAATGAGGTTTTCTCTCATGTCATGAAACACAGGTCCATTCGAGTATTACTGGCTCTAGTAACCCAGTTCAATATGGAGTTAGAGTAGATGGATGTCAAAACTGCATTCCTTTGTAGTAATTTGGAGAAGAGAATTGTGATGGTGCAACCTGAAGATTTTGTGAAAGTAGGAAGTGAAGACAAAGTGTGTTTATTGAAGAAATCTTTGTATGGCCTCAAGTAGTCACCGAGACAATGGTATTTGAAGTTTGATAAGTTCATGATCAAACACAGGTATACCAGAAGTAATTATGATACTTGCGTGTATGTCAAGTAGTTAAACAAGGGAGTTGGGATTTTCTTGTTGTTGTATCTTGATGACATGTTGATTGCATCGACAAACATAAAAGAAATTCGAAGATTGAAAATGCAGCTGAACAAAGAATTTAAGATGAAAGATTTGGGTTGTGCTAAGAAGATTTTGGGGATGAAGATCAGTAGAGATAGAGATGGAAGCTTGTTATTTCTATCTCAAGGTGATACATACTCAAAATACTTGAAAAGTTCAACAAGGCTGGTGCAAAGAAGGTACAGACTCCTTTGGCAACTCACTTTAAACTTTCGTCGTCACAATCTCCTATTACGGATGTAGAGAAAGAGGAGATGGCTAAAATTCCTTATGCTAGTACTGTTGGAAGTTTGATGTACTCCATGGTGTGTACAAGACCTGGCGTATACAACTAGCTTGGTGAGTCATTTCATGACAAATTCAGGTAGGAATCATTGGGAAGATGTCAAGTGGATATTTAAGTATCTCAAGGGTACTTTGAACTCTAGGTTAGTGTACAAGAGGAGTAAAAACATTGATAAGAAGCTGGTAGGTTATGTGGATGCAGATTTTACAGGTGATCTTGATAAAAGAATATCGTTAAACGGTTATGTGTTCATGTTGTATGATTGCACCGTTAGTTGGAAAGCCAATTTGCAATCAGTTTTGGTTCTCTCGACAATTGAGGCTGAATACATAGCTGCTACATAAGTTGTGAAAGAAGCATTGTGGCTACAAGGCTTGTTGGTGAATTTGGTGTAAAACGAAACAAGGTAAAGGTGTTTTGTGATAACCAAAGTTTCATACATTTGACCAAAAATAAAATGTATCATGAAAGAATCAAATATATAGATGTTGTTGCTAAAGGGAAGGTTTTAGTAGTGAAGATACATATTAAAAGGAATCCGGCTGATATGATCACTAAGCCCATTACGAGTATCAAGTTCAACGCTTGCTTGGATTTGATACGAGTAATAGATTGACCGTTTTAGCTTGACGATAGTTGTGGCTGGGAATCTACTATGGTGGTTTACAGTATGGAACATAAGCTTGATTCAAGGTGGAGATTTGTGAGGATTGTGGCTTAATTTGTGTTGTGCAAACAGAAAATTAGCGCAAGAGCGCAGATCCTAATAAAACACATACAACAATCAATCATCATTGCCCTCTCATGCAGCTCATAATGTTTACAGGATTTAGGGTCTTTATTCCTTTTGTCTAGCAGCCCATTTTGTCTTAACACAGTTGCCATTTTGACTTCCAAACATTCCAGTTGTAGGCAATTACAAACCACAGCAGCTACCAGCAAACACTAATAAAACAGCCAACAATCAGCAAGCATACACCAGCAGAACAACCTGCAAACAACCAGTAATACAAAACAGCCAGTAGCCAGCCAACAAACGGTAGCAAAACAGCTAAAAATGTAGCAGACAGCAAACAAAACAGCAATTAAAATACAGTAGCAAAACGGCAAAACAATTTTAGCGGTAGTTAGACAGCAACATAGCAATAAGTTGCTAATTGCAATGCATTAGCTCGAGTCACAATTTCATCAACATAAGATGGGAACATTCCATCTAATAAGCCTTCATTCCAAACTCCATCCATGTAAGCATTCTCATTAAAAATAAATAGTAATTAAGATGGAAAAGAACTCCACATAGAGTGAAGAGGATAAACTCTTCCCTTCATATTATCTAATTGACATAAGTATACATTTGATGAAAATTTATAAAAAAAAAATTATATAAGACTTCCATGGTGAATCACCTTCTCCAACGTATCTTTAAATTTGCAAAGTAGTTTTTCTTAATAATTTTTTAGATAAATATGAGCTTTAGATGGCATTATAAATTTAACAATAACTATCTTACTCATGCTTAGAGAAGATTTGGGGGCTAATTAGTTAATAAGAGGGATGCAAATTCCACCACTAGGAATTATTTGGTACAGTCTGTTAAATCGATCGAACAAGAATACTACAACCACAACCATCATTTCACATCATTCTATAATCAAGGAGAACTTTTATATATATTCTAAGCCCAATACAACAGGCTGGGCTTGGGTATAAGGTGGACGACTTAGGAAGGGTTCTCATCAATCTTAAATTTTTATTCCAAATATATATCCCAAATTTTATTCCAAATGTACATCCCAAATAATATAAAACTAATGAATTATTTTCAAATGAATAATATAATGAATGAAATGGTAACCTTAAATTAATGTCACATAATTTGGGATGTATAAATCTATAACATTACTCTTTTTTAGTTATAAAAATAGCACAAAATAATTAAGTTGAATGACTTCTTTATGAAAAATTGTAAAATTTTCTTTTTGTTTTTAATCAAATTTTCTTTAGCCAATTGTGATGTTTATGGATGAATATAGGCTCATTTTCCCTATTTGAAATGTGAAGCTTAACTTGATGTAGGACAAGCTACATAATTGGGATTGTTTTTTCAAGTCAATTAGGATCCTAAAAGATTACAATATTATTAAGTAACAATTTATTTTGTAGTTAGGTTGTTTTCTTTTTTTCTTTTTAAAGATTTTTGGTTATTATAAAAAGGGTCTTTGATTGTTTTGTTTGATAGAGTTGGTATATGAATTAATAAAAATAAATTTTTCCTAATTACCTTTTGTTCTTCTTCTCTTTCCCCTTTTAGCAGTTACTTCTCCCCTCTCTTTTCTTCTATACTTCTCTCCTTTCTTTCTTTCTCTTTCTATCTCTATCCCTTCCTCTTTTCTCTGCAGAAATATTGTCTAAATTTCTTTATGGTACATTGAATTGATGTATCGGCTTAGGTCAATGAAACATTTCACATCAGGCCAAGTTTTTTTTTTTTTATTTCAACTAGAGCCCACTTTCGTTGAACTACCCTTTGGGTTAATGTCATAAAAAGTTTCTGTATAAATTAATTTACATAGAATAAAAAATTTTACTTGTCAAATTAAAGATGTGAAGGAGAATTGTTAATAACTGGGAATTTGGATTAGATTTAATTCTAACATCTGACTTGACTACAGTTGCCTGAAAAATAAAACCTTAGGAAAATGATTGCCGTGATTTACTCGGTTCGTCGTCGTCACAATTCTTCAACGAAAATACCAATTCAGTTAGGGTCGGATTTATGTCGTGGCCAGAGGTGGCCATGGCCCCTAGAAAGTTATTAAAAAGTCTCAAGTTTTATACTAATTCATTCTTTTGGTCAAAATACTCAATCATGGTGATTCCCCCTATTTGTTGATTTTTTCAGCTTGGCCCCTCCAAACCGTGATCCGCCCCTACATGCAGTAAATGTTTTAGAGACTTCTTGTGTTTTATGTAGGTCAAGGTTGAGTACCAGACAAGCAACGGAAAAAAAAAAAAAGAATTCTTTATCATTATTGTGCAAGCATATCAAAAGGCAGGCTATGGTTCGTTTCATCAGCTTTACAAGAACCATTAAACTACTCTTTCTTTATGCTCTTTTAGCTGCTCTTCATGATGCTGCTGGGGCTGATCCTCCTTGTGACCTTTGTTCAAACACAACCAATTATGCAGCTGATAGTCCATTTCAAAGTAACCTCTATAATCTCTTCAATAATCTACACTCAAATGCTTTTGTCACCAAGTTTTCTTATATCTCTGCCGGAAATTCCTCAGATAGAGCTTATGCGATGTACCTGTGCCTCAAACATATTTCGAATGAGAGATGCAGTGACTGCATAGACACTGCATCCAAAGATATTGTCAAGCTTTGCCAAAATATAAGTGAAGCAGTTGCGTGGGAAGAAGTCTGCCAGTTGCGCTACTCTAGAGAGAATTTCTCAGGAAAGCTGGATGTCTTAGGAAACATTCCCAAGTATAACGTCTTAAACAAGTTTGAACCAGAACCGTATAGATCTGTTGTGAACAATACTCTCAGCAATGTTACCAAGGTGGCAGTTTCTGGTCGTTCAACAGACATGTATGCTGCTGGAGTACCCTTTACAAACGCAGAGAAGTTGTATGCTCTAGTTCAGTGCACTGGAGACTCATCTGCTGATGATTGTAATACATGTCTCCAAACTGCTATTAGGGATATTTTACCTTGCTACTATTTTTCAAGACGAGCAGGACTTATAAGTAGGAGTTAATATTTGAGGTATGAATTATATGCCTTTTATAAAGATGCTCCTGAACCTCCTATTTCTGCTGGAAAACAAGCGACAGGGAAAGGTAAGTTATGTAGTTTCATTATAAGGATTGCTCTTGATCAATATATTAATGTTTGACTAGTTGAAAATGGAGATTTTAGAATTTTATGCTCTCTATGGAGGCAGCGAAAGGAAGATGTGGCTGATTATAATTATATTCGTTTTTTTGTTGTTGGCAATTATCTTGGCCGACACTGCTTTTTATCTTGCAACAAGAAAAGGAAATCGAAAAAGTAAACATTCTTATTGGATTCTTAACAATTCTACTGCTATTTTTCTTTTTTAGATATGATAACTTATTTCAGTTTTCAACCAAGCTTCTTTTCTGTTTCTTGCAGAAGGGCGAAGTTATTAGGCAAGTTCAATTACATTGTATTGGCGAAGAAAACACAACAGATTTCTGTCACCAACAGATGTGGGGGAGGGATGAACTAAAAGCTCAGGAATTTTATGTTAATTTGAAAACCATACATGAAGCAACTGATAACTTCTCTGAATCAAATATGCCAGGACAAGGTGGTTTTGGTCCTGTATAGAAGGTAATAGCATATTTCCAACAGAGTAACAGAGGACTCCTGACTTCCAAATCTAGTAAAACATTTTCTAAATTTACTGGTTGTACCATTATTGAGAAGAAAGCTACTTTTACAGGGTATAGTAGGTGATGGAAAGGAAGTGGCTGTTAAAAAACCCTCGAGCTATTCTGAGCAGGGTACTAAGGAATTCACAAATGAAGTGCTACTGATATTGAAATTACAACAAAAATCTGGTCAGGCTTCTCGGATTTTGTGCAGACAGAGGGGAAAAGCTGCTCGTCTATGAATTTATGCCAAACAGTAGCCTTGATGTAGTCCTTTCTGGTATTTTTTTTTCATTATTTTCTTTCTGATGTTTTCAAGTGCTCCAATCTATAGGAACTAAAATTGGTGCGTAAGCTTATACTTATTTTAATTTTAATGGTTAGATACAAGGAAACGTGCTCAACTCAATTGGAGCAAACGTCTTAATGTTGTAAATGGAATTGCCAAGGGAACTTTTTATCTTCATGAGGATTCTCGACTCAAAATCATTCAGAGAGATTTAAAAGCTAGCAATGTGTTGTTGGATTCTGATATGAATCCAAAGATTTCTGATTTTGGAATGGCAAGAATCTTTGTCGGAAGTGAAGGTGAAGCAAACACTGCTATAATAGTTGGAACATAGTAAGTGAACTCTTTTAGATTTCAATTCTTTATGTCAAAAATTATTTGACTTCTTGTCGAAAGTACATATTCTTGAGAAATAGTTCATATTTAACGAATGTTATTGTTTTTGTTATAATTATTCGTCAGACATACAATACATGCATAGAATTAATTGATATATATATATATATATGGGCAATCATCACAAACTACCCCTAAGGTTTCCTAAATTATCATTGAAAAACAAGGTTTCGCATTTCAAATCAAAAACTCCGCCAACATTTCAGGAATGTATTAAAAGCTCCCCCAATTGGTGAAATTTGTTACTCTTAGATATACTCACAAGGTCAAAGTTAGAACTCGATAATATTGTTGTGACACCCCTATCCCAAAGGTATGAAATATGAATCTAAGAAAATTTACATACACATAACAAATGGGAAATAAAATCTTGTATTTGAACCAACATCCAAAAGATACACAAAGTTCCCATATTGTCAACCATGAAATGATTCTATGTACAATTTTAATTCAAAAAGAATCCAAACCAATGTTCAACAAAATAATATTGCTTCAGCGGTGCGATGGTTACCAAGGGAACTTCTTCTCGCTATGCCAAATGTCCTCCAAAATCCAAAGATCTAACACTCACCTGAGGCACACAACTGATTCATGAGTATATTACTTAGTAATTAACTAAAATGTGAAGTTAAAATGGAGTCATGCAAGAAGGAATCAAGTAACATAATTCACAATCCTTTCTTAATCAAAAAGCAACCATTTCTTTTCCTGCAAGTCAGGTGAACAGCACCCTGAATTCATAGATCGCCCTCTTGCACGGATCACTTGGCATTGCTACGCCAAGTTTCTGTCCTAAATCGATATCCAACAAAAGGGGTGGCGCAGGTCGCTCTACGGCCCCAACTTTCTACCTTAACATAATTTGCAGCATGGTGCTCGCGTTCCTGCGCAACTTCACTGGCGCTCCTGCACTGATTCTGTGTTTGGCCATTAAACTTAGGTCATTTTCTCTATTCACACTCACATACATTTCACTTAACACTCAAAGTTCATGCTCTACACAATCCCAACACATGTAAAACACATTTTCATCACATATAGAAACACAAAGTAGATACACATCTTTGCCACATTAGAAGCACATCATCTTTGCCACATTAGAAGCACATCTTACCACACTTCAGAGCACAAATCTTAAGCACATTTCATACACATCTTAGGCACATTTGATGCACTTCTCAAGCACATTTGAGGTACCCATTTTAAACACATTAGTGCACAAACATTATGGACACTATACAATTCATTCACGGTAGGACTTTCATGTAACACAATTCACAACATGCCATCTGTTACGTGTCTCCGTCAATGACATGTGTTTTACACCACTTATTTTAGGAAATATACCACCCGTTACGTATCTCCGTCGGTGGTACATTCGTTGGTCATTTGTCACCCATTACATATCGTCGTCGGTGACTTATATTTTACAATTCAATTTAGGAGATATGTCATCTGTTACGTATCACTGTCGATGACATATTCCATTGGCCACTAATCACCTGTTAGATATCGTTGTTGGTGACTCAATACACATATATGGGCTTACACACCACACAACACATATATGCCTACCAAATAAAGAATTTGTGTGCCCTAGTACCTTAGGCATGAATTACACCCTTACACACACAATTTCATTATCAAAGGTTATCCATGCCTTTCCACACCACATTTTCACATACACATATTCACAAACAATTTTTTGTATCCCACAATCATAGGATTCAAATCACAACGTCGCTCACACATATGTAAGGGAGTGAAACCACACATTGCATGATTCAACTATAATTCCCAATCATGCTATTTCACATTAATATTCATGGTCAAATTAACATTTCCATCCATATAAATTCATGGCAAATTCCAAATGAATTCAGCCACAATGTACATAAACATAAGAAACCAGCACAACTTACAAATCAACATAAAATCTATTGTGCCCTTAGAAATGGTCTAGCTACTTACCTAAGTAGTTCACTCCTTGACCTAGATTTCCACCTAGAAATCATTGAACCTCTTAAGGGTTAGTAACACTTCAACCCACCAATAGCATCATTAACAATTCAATACTAGGCATATATTGGTTGGATAATTATAATAAGAGTGTACTTATTCCAATCATCACCAAATTTGATAGAACTCAAGTAAACACACATATTATATCCTATGAATTTTATTGAGTCAAAACAAGGCCATATATCCCTTGGAAACCCTTAATGTTTTCTATATGTAAAATTATGTTTGCAGGTCTTTCAACTGAGCAGCACTATTTTTAAGAATTTTATAAAATTCAACGTTAACCAAATCTTTACCATACTTTCCAGTCTTGAACTAGACACATATCAAAGTCATTTACTCAAAAATAACAATGTTCTAATGAGTTTCAATTAGTCAAAATGATTTAGCTTACTTGCTTTGTTCTAGAAGTTAAAATTTTTAGTTTCATTATTCACAAATTTGAAAAATCATAATCAATTAATTTAAAATTCCAAAAACCCTAAAATTTTCAGTTCAATATGAAACACAATCAAGATTTTTTCAATCCCAAAAACCAGGAATTTTCATGAAGGATACACTCTTCAAATAAAACCTGTTTCCAGTACTCTGTTTCAAAATAGGGAAAATTCAAATTTGTTCTAGCAAATTAAAAAATTCACCATAATTCATACACTTCAAATTTTTGAATGATTCAAAATTCTATAAACTCCTCAATATATCTAGTTTATCATGTAGAAATTTCAAAACCAGAAAGTAACCCTACAATTTTTGAGAAATTCCATACTCCATACTACTCAGTATGATTAATTTGCAGAGTTCTAACTTAATCATAACCTATAGTCTTCCTATATCATCCAACCTACTAGAATCATGTATAACCTACTAAAATTTGTGATTTATATCATATCTCATGACACACAACATAAACACATCATTAACTATAGTTTATTCTAGCATTTTCACATAAAATTTCATAACAAAGTATTAGAAATTGAAGAAGAGCATGGTTCCTACCTTGTATCCCTTCAAGCTTCCTTAATTTTCCTTTAGTTCTTACAAGTGAAGAGAGCAAAAGGGAGAGAAAGAGAGGGCTGGGAGCTTTTGTGGAGATAAGAGAGAAAATGAAATTTCTAGAGGCTCCCACATATATATGGATTAGTATTTAGGCACAAATTCAAAATTAGCCCTCCATTTTTCAAATCTTTCAAATGCACCCTATAACAATTTATAAATTGCTTTATTACTCATACAAATACACATAAGTAATGATTTCACAATCTTAGAAACATGGTAAGTGTAACTTCACTTACTAGGGTGTTACAATTGTTACTATTTCTTCCTCCCCAAATAAAGTGTGCGTTTCTTCTTCTTCTTTTTTTTTTCTTATACACAGAGACAAACACCATGAAAGCCGTCCCAAAGCTCAAATTTATCAAAACTTATCCTTTTTCTCGTCCTTATACTCTCACTTCCTGCTTTTAGTCTCAGTCTTAAAACTTCTCCCTGATTTAGTTTTTTTTAAGCCTTTGCAATTTGTCTCTCTATCTCTCTTTCTCTCCTTGCTTTTAGTCTGATTCGGTTCTTGATTTCTATTCTTCAATGGCATCTCTTGGGGTCCAGCAAAAGAGGACTTGCAAAGCCAAGAAGAAGTTGGGTGTTGATGAAAAGTCTCATAAAAGGGACTTCAAGAAAGGAAAAACAACTTTGAAGAAGAAAGCGTGTCAATTGTAGAAATTGTGTGATGTCAAGGTTTGTATGGTCTGTGCTGGGTTATGGGTGTTAGGTTATGGTTGCTTGACTCTTGCTTGTGTTTGATGCTTAGATGTTCTGGTTGGTGATGCTTGGCTATTCCAATTGGTGGTGCTAGGTTGTGACTATTTTGGTCGATGGTAGCTTTGGGTTATCGCTTGGCTATTTCGATTGGTGGTGTTGGGTTATGGTTGTTGGCAATGGCAAATGTGTTTTGGCTTTGATGGTGGTGAGTGTGGGTAATCAAGTTCAATAATTTGGGGAGGAAGTAGATAAACAGTAATAATGTTATGAAGTTCCAACTGTAACCTCGTGAGTTTACGTAACAATAACAGATTTTGCCAATTGGGGGAGTTTTTGATGTATTCCTGGAATGTTGGAAGAGTTTTTGATTTAAAATGCTAAACCTTATTTTCTCTAATGTATTAGCAAACCTTAGGGGTAGTTTGTGATGATTGCCCATATATAGAAAGAAAGAAAAAAAAAGCAAAAGCAAGAATATTCCATGTTTTCTTGAGGAATAGCGGAAATATGGCACCAAAATATGCTATTGAGGGACTTTATTCCATCAAATCTGATGTTTTTAGCTTTGGAGTACTCTTGCTTGACGTTATAACTGGAAGGAGGAATGCAGGCTTCTATTATTCTGAGCGTGCTTTGAGCCTTATAGCATATGTATATTTATCTACCATAATTGTAACTCTACGCTTCATATCAAGGTGTTATTGCAAGCATTGTTAACCCTATTAACTGATGATACATGCATGGCAACTATGGAAAGAACATAATGTGTTGGACCTGATGGATTCCTTACTAATTGATACATGTATTCCTGACGAATTTTTAAGAGACATCCATATTAGGCTCTTGTGTGTTCAAGAGGACGTATTTGATAGGCCTACCATGTCGCCCGTTGCTATAATGTTGAAAGGAGGAACCATTACTCTTTGACAACCTGAAAGACCTACTTTTATGATAAGAAGATTTACTGTGTGAACAGAATCAAAATGGCAAGAAATAAGGAGTTAGAAATGTGGCAAGACAAATGGAAAATATTCTGTAATTATTATAGGCCTAGATTGAGTAGAAAATATATCTTCTATTTATGTAAATAATCAATGTAGAGATCATGTTTTGTATTATAAAAGGAAGTATGTAAAGTTGAATGGATATACAATTTTGGAGAAGAATATAGTAATTTCTCTAAACTATCTTCATTACAAATCAGTTTCACTTTTATATACATGGTATCAGAGCCAACAAGGATGAAATTATTCTTTTGAGACTTTCAGATCCTTTTGAGGAACTCTGGTTAGAATTTTCTTCAAGGTAGCTATTTAGATTGGGATTCAACCCCAAATCTTGTTAGAGATTCATTATTCTCTCAGTTTTGTTGTAACTTTTCGGCTATTCGCGGAAGTGTTCTATCCGAGATATTAACAAAATTATGATGAAAAAATGAGCAAGAAAATTAAACAAGGAAATAGACAAGACAAGCGACACCATATTTATAGTGGTTTAGCTAATTAAGCCTATGTCCACTTTATAAACCTCAACAGCAGCTTTATTCTAATCAACAATGAAGAAGAACTATAATACTACAAGCAGCAATTACAAGGATCTCACTCTCAAGACTAGACCTCAAATTTTTCACACACATATACCGCAAAGATACAAGATCTATGATATATGCTTCCCAAGGAAAGATAAAACAAGAAGAACTCATCGGGCACTAGACCTCTAACACAATTATCTCTCTAACAACACCCTAAGGATACCACACCCATGATGTTGTTTCCAAGAGACTCCAAATCGCAGACCTTCAAGATCACTCCCACACGTTGCCAACCTTCTTTCTTTCGAGGTGTCTGAAACATACGTTGCCAATCCTTGTAGTCTTCCAAGGCCTCTAAAACATTTTCTTCTGTCTTCATTTTCTCATGGTATTTTTACTCTTGATTGATTTCTCGATATCTCTTCACTTATACATACAAGGCTCTTATATAAGCTTTTGAGTTTCTTTCCTAGTCTAACAAAGATTCTTAGGCCAAAAGTATAATCAAAACTCTTCCTATTTTAGTTTCCTTTTCAAACTATGAGTACCCAAGATTATCCTATTGAAACAAATTACAATCAATCTCAACTTCCTAGTTTGATATAAATTCCAATTTGTTTTAGTTCTAATCTAGAAACAAATCATATATTGTCTAATATTCTAACATGACAAAAAAACAAATAACAATCTCCACCTTGTTTTTGCCTTTAACCATTATTGATTCCACGTTGTGAAAGGATTCTAGTTCACAACATCGTGTAGGCATGCAACTGTTGTTGTATAAGAGTGCCAACTCTTTGCCTGAATTGTGTTCTAATTCATGAATATTGTGCAGGTGCGCAACCTAGACTGCGCAGTTACGCGAAGTTTCCGCCAAACTTGTGCAAGAGCGGAACTCACCTTACACGGGTGCGCAAGTACTTTAATCTAATTCCAAACCTTCCTTCTCCATTCTAGCTATTGCTCTCCACCAGCCCCTCAACATTTGATTTAGTCCAAGTCCAAGCCATGCTTGAACCTGTAAGCTGTCATACCAAATCTTCCCAGCAACTTTTCCTCATAAATCTCTTTGTGTGCTTCATCTATTCCACTGGTCTCTGGATCATGCACTAATTTATTTGCCAAAGGCTCCACCTTAAGCTCAAATCGCTCTCTCCCACAACCAACATCACCCTTGCTATTAAACCATTCCATCTCAAATTTTGTTACCGCCATCTCAGATTCAAAAACCAAAGCTTTGATACCAGTTGTTATGACTTTTGAGCTATTCATGAAAGCGTTCTATCCGAGATCTTAACAAAATTATGATGAAATAACAAGCAAGAAAATTAAACAAGAAAATATACCAGACAAGCGACACCAGATATTATAGTGGTTCAGCTAATTAAGCCTACATCTACTTTGGAGATCTCAGTAACAACTTTATTCCAATCAACAATAAAGAAGAATTATAAGAATACGAGCAACAATTACAAGGATCTCACTCTTAAGACCATACCTCACACCTTTCACACAAATATACCCCAAGGATACAACACTTATAATATATGCTTCCCAAAGAAAGGTAAACCAAGAAGAACTTACTGGGCACCAGACCTCTAAGATGATTATCTCTCTAACAACACCCAAGGATACCACACCTATGATGTTATTTCCAAGAGACTCCAAATCGTGAACCTCCAGGATCACTCCCACATATTGCCAACCTTCTTTCTTCCAAGGTGTCTGAAACGTACGTTGTCAATCCTTGCAGTCTTCTAAAGCTTCTAAAACATTTTCTTTTGTTTTTTTTTTCTCATGGTCTTTCTGCTTTTGATCGATATCTCTATACTCATACATATAAGGCTCCTATATAAGCCTTTGAGTTTCTTTCTTAGTCTAACAAAGATTCCTAGACTAGAAATATAATCAAAACTCTTCCTGTTTTAGTTTCTTTGTCAAACGATGAGTACCCAAGATTATTCTATTAAAATAAATTACAATCAAACTCAACTTTTTAGTTTGATATAAATTCCAACTTGTTTTAATTCTAATCTAGAAACAAATCCTATATTGCCTAATATTCTAACAAGATAAAAACACAAATAACGAGTTTCAATCAAAGAATAGGTGTGATCTAAACTTAAACTCTTCTTTGATTTTTTGGAAATGGAATTTGACAAATCATAAACCATATTGGTCAAATTTAATGGAAAAATTTATGCTTTGTGGGAATTTCATTTTCGAACTTTTGTTGAAGATCTAGAATCCTTGATGGTTTGATGACTAAACCTACAGATGAAAAAGAGAAAGGCATTGGAAAACCAAAAATGCTAGAGTCACCACTTGGATTTTGAATTCTATTGAAACATATATTGCCTTAAGCTTTAGAACATTTAAGACAATTTTGCAATATGGGAACATCTACAAAAAATTTATTCCCAAGCTAACCAATCTAGGTAATTTGAACTAGAATTTGAAATAGCAAGAATCAGTTAGGGAATAGAGCTAGTAAAGCATTTTATGTGGAGCTTTTGAAATTATGGACTGAACAGATATGATGTCAACAAGTTTTATGCTTGGGGAAGCCTTTAAAGAACTAAAGAAAGAGTGAGATCGCAGTAGAGTTATGCAATTTCTTATGAAGCTTAGACCAGAATTTGAGAATGTTAGAGCAAACATTATTAATCGAGGCACTGATGAGCTTGATGTTGTTCTTGGTGAACTCATTTGAGAGAAAACTTGGCAGGGTACATAAGCTCAGTTAGATGCTAAAGATCACTCAATGGACATTGTCTTTCTTACTTCTAATCACAGGTTTCAATCAAAGCAAAGGAGTGGTGAATATCAAATGCAAGCATTGCAATGAAGTTGGGCATGTGCAATCTTATAGTCAGAAGCCAAATTTCTATAACTATTGCAAGAAGCCTAGGCATATAATTCTTGAATGTCGATTATTGAAGAACAAGTAGATCTAACATGCATTCTTTACTATTGATGAAGATCAGTGGCATTCTAAATCAACAAATAATCATCTCTCACAAGAAGCAATAAAACAAATGATTTAAGACTCATTGTAATCAACAGTTCCAGGTGCTATCTCTCCTGCTTTCTGCTATTCATTTATCAGGTAAAGGAATTAAATCATCTCTTTAATTCATTGATTCTGCAGTGTCTAATCACGAATGGACATAAATGTTGACCCAGGTATGGCAACCCAAGAGGGGGGGTGAATTGGGTTTTTATTTATAAAAACGGATTTAAAAAACTTTTCTTAAAAGATCAAAATTATTTAAATCTTTCTTTAAGAACAAAGGTGAAGAAGATGAAAATAGAATGCAATCAAGAGAATGGAAATAAAGAACAATCACAAGAGCAAGTAAACGTAAAGAGGAAAGGGATAGAGAGAGTGCAAACTCAATTTATGTGGTTCGGCAAACCTTGTTCTTAAACTTTGGTGCCTTTAACATGTAGTCTTCTCCTTAGCTTAAACACTTCATTTTAATAAGCCTCTTCTTGATTTTACAATTATTTCAATGATATTACTCTTGCACATAAATAAACATGTTAGTAAATCACAATGAATCAATGTGTATTGTTATCATCAAAATTATCATGTAGCCTTAGGGCTAACAATAAACATGCCTTTTCCAACCTTAAACTCCACCCTTCAAATGCTAATGGTAAGAATTGCCCATTAAAGGTGTCGGGACCATTCACTTAGTTGATAACAAAAAAAAAATTTACTTGACAAAAATCAGAAAAAATGTTCACTTCTAAATACCTTTTATGTTCCAAAACTTATTGCAAACTTAGTTTTTGTCGTATAATTGGTTGGTCAAAATTATTTTTTCAAATTCTCTCCTAATGGTTGTGACGTACAAGACCTTTAAACAAGGAAGTTGATCAGGAAAGGGCATAAACAAGGTCGTATGCTCCGCATGAACGTGGCTTCAAATCTCTCTTCTCTATTATGTCTCTCAACTTCTCCATCTTCAAAAGCCTTTTTAGCAAATTAATAAAATCTAATGGCGTTGGCATAGCGTTTGGGTCACCCTCATGCTAGTAGGCTAGAGCATATGTTTTGTTTCAATTCTATTCCATAAAAAGTACCTTTAAAGACTTTCATAGATAAAAATTATGAAGGTTGTGTGTTTGATAAAGCTTCAAAATTATCTTTTGCCTCTAGCACTTCTAAAGTTGATGCTCCTTTTGATTTGATACACTATGATTTCTAGGGTCTTTCTCCTGTTTCTTTAAGATTAAGATATAAATAGTTTGTTTTATTTATTGATCATTATAAAAGGCTCACTTCGGTTTATTTTTTAGTGCCAAATCTGAGCTCACTAATGTGGCCAAAATGTTATCACTATGGTGGAGACACAATTTGGAAAAACAATAAAAATATTTCGTTTTGATCGAAGGGGAATTTTGCTTTTTGGCTCTTGCTTCTTTCTTCCATGAAAAAGGAATTTTACTACGATAATCTTGTCCATAAACATCTAAGCAAAATGGAACGATTGAAAGGAAAAATCGTCATGTTGTTGAAATTGCTCGAACTCTTTTAATTGATTCTCATGTGCCTTCTCGATTTTGGGTGGAGGCCATTCAGACAGCTGTTTTCTTCATTAATCAACAACCCCTATTAGTTCTTATTCAATAATCACCTTGGTTTTCTCTTTACAACAAATCACCTGATTAGTCTCGCCTTCGTGTTGTTTTATGTACATGTTTTGCTTTGCTTCCCCCATATGAATGAAATAAATTGTTTTCTAAAGCTGCCAAACATGTCTTTCATGGCTATAGTGATAAATAAAAAGGCTATCTTTGTTATGATCCTCAAAGTAAACAAATGTGTATATCCTATCATGTTATTTTCTTTGAAGATACCTACAACTCTTCCTCATCTACATCTAATGAGTCTGATCAGTCCTTTCATTCTTACCAACATTTGCAGAAAATTTGCCTGTGGAGCATGACATAAATAATGAAGAAGATATTAGTCCAAGTTCCAATGAGGAAACACCAATCATGTCTCCTAGTGATCAATCTTCTCAAGGTTTTATCACTAGTTCTTCCTTCCTGAAAGTACCAATCCATCACCACTTCGTCATTCTACTCGATCCAACTTTGGTCACCCTCCAGTTAGACATGGTTACTCACATATCAATTCTATTAAAATTCCTTGTACCTATACAGAAGCGGTAGAGCAAGCACGTTGGAGAAAGCCCATGGAGGAAGAACTTGATGCATTGAAGGATAATCACACTTGGGATTTGGTATCTTGCCCTAGCGATGCTTTTGTGACAGGTAGTAAATGGGTATGCAATATTAAAGTTAAATCATATGGAACTTTTGACTGGTATAAAGCATGTTTGGTTGCTAAGGGGTATAAATAGGAATACAGAGTGCATTATGATGAAACTTTCTCCCCAGTGGCTAAAATGACAACTGTTCATACTCTTTTTGTTGTTGCTTCTGCCAAACATTGGTCTTTACATCAGATGGATGTAAAGAATGCCTTTCTTCATGGGACATTGAAAGAAACTGTATATATAAAGCCACCTCTTGGTCTTATCTCTCCTGATTCCAATTTGGTGTGTAAACTAAACAAATCTCTTTATGGTCTAACTCAATCTCCCCGAGCTTGGTTCAAAAAATTTCGCTCTACCATTAGTTTTGCTGGATTTCAACAAAGCTCTAATGACCACTCAATATTTACTAGGCATTATCCTAATGGAATTATAATTCTTTCCATATATGTTGATGATATGGTTCTTACAGGTAGTGATGGTAAAGGTATTGAAGAGTTAAAGATCTATCTTCATACTTCCTTTTATTGAAGGATCTTGGACCACTCATTTATTTTTTGGCATTGGAATTGTCATCTTTCGCTCATGGTCTATTTCTTCATCAACAAAAATACACATCCGACTTGATCAAGCTAGCTAATTTGACCGACAACAAGGTTTGCACATACCAATGGAGCAAAATTTAAAGCTTACATGTACAGATGCCTAGTGGGAAGTCTCATCTATCTCACTATAACACGACCAGATATTTCTTTTATAATGCAGGTTGTTAGTCAATTTGTTTCTAATCCAAGATGACTCCATCTCACTGCACTCTATCGTATAATTTGATATTTGAAGGGTAATCTTGGTCCTGGTTTATTTTTTCCTTCAGACTCTTCATTTGCTTTTACTGCCTTTCTTGATGTAGACCATACTGGTTATCTAGACACTAGACAGTCTACTAGTGGATGGTGTGTGTTCATGGGTTCCTCTCTTATCTCATGGAAATGTAAGAAACAATATAGGATTATCTCCCACGTATAGGAGTGTCGAAGTAATAAACCTGGTAAGGCCGGGGTCAATCCACGAGAAAAGGGATTTAGCGGCACAAACTAAAATATGAGCAAATAGAACATGAATGATTCAAATAAATAACAAGATAATATTAACAAATAAAGGTAAAGATGATAGGCGGTACTACCGACCATTCAAATGTAAACCAAAAACAAAATGTGGTAAAACCATCTATAGCAAATAAAAGAAAAAGTTCATAAACAATAAACAAGAATACTTAAAATACACAAGTAAAAGGAATTAACGCAATAATAATGAAAGTTAAGGTTAGGGGATTCGCCCTTGATATATCAAATAAGGATAAACAACCCAATTATAACTCAATTGGAATCCGAACATCAAGGAGGCTCCAATCGGAAGGTATGTCATTTTAGCCCATTTTATTTATATGAATTATATTTGTTTCATTATCAATATTTATACCACTACTTGTAAATAGGTTCAAGCATCCACTGTGCCAATCACCATATGTCTACAACAAATCAAGGTTTGTAACTAGACTTATGTCGGTAAGGAAGAACCGTATGACATCTAGAAAAGATCCAAACATTTGATGTGCCAAGGATTGTCTACAATGGATCAAGACCTCCACTTTACAAGTGGTGTCAACATTGATTAGGGAAATAAATATAAATCATATAAAATAAATAACAAAAGATTATGATTATTAAGCACATATGAAAGAGTTAGAAAATTCTTGTTCTCATATCAAGGGTTTCACCCTTTTACTTTAGCAAAAGAGAATTTAGCAAGACATTATGCAAGAAATAAAATAAATTGTAAAAAGAAAATGATTTATTAATAACATTGAGAGAAAAAAACACAATAGAGAAAACACAATAATAAGAGATCCCAGCAAAGGCCAAGACGCCCTAATGGGTCACAAAGCACTTCTATTTATAGATACATTTGGGGGCAAAATTGTCAAATTAGAAAGGGATAATTGTAAAATATCTTATTGACAATTTGGATCATCATATGCACCGACTTTGACCATTAATTTTGGCATCAAATTATTTAGAATTTTGATCACATGTCCTCATGAATGTATATATCTCTCTCAGCTTTCTAGAACGTCTTGATTCATATGATTTGGATACATATATCAAGAGATATGGTCAAAATACGGAGGCATGGTCAGGCTAGGTCGAAACTACAGATGAGTTCACTTCAAGCCCATTTTTGGCTCACTAAGAGCCCAAATTTCATGATGGTTGTGATATAAATCTTGTAGATAATTTAATCATCTTTGCAGCAAACCAAGATTTGCACCATTCTGATCTATAAATAGAAAGTTATGCCCAATTTACCAAACCTGTAACAAAAATTGAAATTAAGATGAAGTTAATTCAAAAGCTACAAAGACTACAAATATCTTAAATTGAGGAATTTAATGACACTATTAATACAATATGATGAATTAAGCTCTCATTTAGCATACATATTTAAGTGTTTATCACACCTCCCAACTAGCTTATTGCTAGTCTCTAGCAATCAAAGCGTTATTATTTAAAAGTGATTTATAGAATTTTATATTCAATGTGATCATTATTGCACTTTCCTTGATTCTATCCAAATAAACAAACTCTTAACAATTTTTTTTTTTTTAAAAACTCATGTATCCTTCAGTCAAGATATTAACAAACCTTTTTTTTATCCTCACTCGACACATGACTATAGGGCTTTTTCGAAAGAAGGCATATCGATTCTAATATTTGTTAAGGCTAACATCCTTAGGCAGGGGGCATTCATTCATCATTATTTATTTTTTTATAGTATCATTTTTTTTAAAATAATGCATCTTTAACCCATGTAGCGAGCCTTAGGGCATTAAAATAATGCATCTTTAACCCATGTAGCGAGCCTTAGGGCATTAGGTGTTAAGACACCCCTACGAGCTTGACGACTCAGGTTGTCGATGCTTTAATTTTGCTTAGAAACTTGTGGATAGTGCAATGTTCAATTCCTGTAAGCTTTCTTCTTAATCTATGTAACGAGCGTTGGGCCAATATCTCCTAAACCAGTTGGTCTTAGGGTATTAGGTATTGAGGCATCCCTTGGGCTTAATTGCTCGAATTAAGGAGGCTATGAGATCAAACTTATCAATAATTGTTTTTTTTCTTTCACTTTTTTTCTCTTTATTCCTTTTTTTTTACTTTCCCCTTCCTTTTGTTGTTATCTTAAACAAAACAAAAGAACTCAAATATTGCAATATTTCATTTTGTAACCCACAATCATGCATCAAGGTATGTGTGTGTGTGAAGAAAGGTTCATGAATACTTACTTAATGAATACATAAACAAACAGTTTATTAAATGAAAAGGTTATGAGAGTTCATAATTTGAATAATTCAAAGTGAAGTGAATAGACAATCTTGTTATAAAATCCAAAAGTCAAAACTAAATAATATCAAGTTAGCTAAAATGAGTCTTCAAAAGTGCAAAATCAAAACAAAATAACAAATTAGTCAGAATGGATTTCAAGAGTTCAAAATGGCCCTCTTTACTCTGCGATTCTTGACCCAGAATGTGTCTCAAGAGGATTTGAACTCCTTACATCGTACTCTAAATCTAGTCACTAACTCGCTTCTTTTTTTTTTTAGCAAGAAGAAAATATAAGACATACTTATGTCTACTATCCTTTCCCCCCAACCAAATGAAACATTGTCCTCAATGTTTAAATGTAAAGAGATAAAGTATAGGAGACATTACCTGAAGCTTCAGTTATTTAAAAGCGATGACCTGAAAGACGCGTAAAATAACATGGTACAAATAAAATGAAAGAAAAATTACAAACGGAGATTCAGATCTAATATACACTTTTTGTTTTGTCCCCTTGACCAATTAATTTGAGTTATAGGTGGGTAAGGTTCATACTTGACTGCTTATAATTTGTCAAGTAATTCACTAGCAGTAGTGGCAAGAACAAGGATCTGTTACACGGAGTGAAGGATAAAATTCTGTTCTACAATTGCATCAACAAAATGTATCAAAGGATCAAAGAAATTTTTAACATTCAACAAACCTATGGGTATTTTATGGATATTCAGTTCGGTCTAAGAGGCAATTTGAAAAATTCCTTCGAGAGGACCAAAGCGACCTGGTAAAGCAATAATGGCATACGAATTGATAAGCATATATGCCATGCATTCATGCATAGAAGAGACTTGTACCTCCTGCCTAACAGTTTTTCTAATGATGCTTTCTACAGCCAAAGCTTTAGGAATAACACCTAAAACTTGACTACCTCTTACGAGTGCAGCTGTTGACACACAACCCATTAACCCGAGGCTACCTCTCCCATAAACCACATGAATCTTTCTTTTAGCTAATAGCCTACCAAGATAATTTGCTACTGCTATAAACTCATCACTTTCTCCAGGTCGAGATCCACATAATACACATATCTTTGGGATTCGACATTTTGAGGTTCCCTCCATGTATATGCAACTCTCTAACTATATGTGTGAAGGCCTTCTTTTTCACATTCAATTTTCTTTTCACAGTGCACAAATCTTTAAAAAATTTTGCATAAGAAGGTACCTGTTTGATCACATCTAACTAGGGAATATTGACATTTACCTGTTTGAAAATTTTAAAGATTTTAGAATTGTGAGTTGGCTTCTTTTATGTAGTTAATGCTTAAGGAAATAGAGGCAAAATTAGAGATTTGATTCCTTCTTCGCTAGGTTTTGGTTTGGTAACCTCTACCTGACCTTTAGAGATCGATTCTTTTTCTTTCTCGTAAGGTTTAGGAATGTATTTTTCAACAACCTTACCATTGTGAAGGGTCATAACTGATTTAGCTTGGTCCACATAATGGCTATTTGAACTCCCCGCATTTGAGTTAGATTGATCTTTGGCGTTTTGTAATGTTTGAGAAGGAAATTTTCCTTTTTCTTGGATGCTAAATGTGGATGCAAATTTTGCAAGAGTGTCTGACAAATTTGCTAATATTTGAGTTGTTTGATTATTGAAAGTCTCTTGCTTTGTAATGAATGAATGCAATGTTTCTTCAAGGTCCTTCCTAGAAGGAGGAACATATGCATGATCATGAGAATTTTGAAAATTTTGTTGTGTTTAAAAAGGAACTTATGAAGATTGTGCATGATTATCATTTTTTCAACTGAAATTCTGATGATTTCTCTGACTGGGATTGTTGGTTTGTGAGTATGGATTATGATTTGGCCTTTTAAAAGTGTTCAAAGCATTGGCTTGTTCATGGAGACATTCCCTAAAGGTAGGCAAAGTTGGGCACTCATCAGTAGGATGGTCATTATCATTACAATATGACAGACACTTTCTTGTAGAGAATTCAATTGACCACTCTTTTTCATTTCTAAAGCCTTGACCTTTTTAGCTAAGGATGCATATTTGGCTTGAAGGTCATGGTCTTCCCTAAGGTTGTAAATGCCTCTATTGGATGTGGAGGGTGGGGCTTTGCTTGGTACCTCATAAATGCTAACATTGTCCCAATTTTGGGCTTTGTCTGTTAATGAATCTAGGTAGTCAATTATTTCATCAGGGTCTTTATCTCCAAATTGTCTGTTACACATTAGCTCTACTAGTTGCTTATCTTGAGGTGTTAACCCTTCATAGAAGTGTGCAACTATTCTCCAAGTTTCAAAATTATAGTGAGGATAGGTATTAAGTAATTCTTTATACCTATCCCAACATTGGTAAAGGGTTTCTCTTTGTTTTTGAGTAAAAGTGGTGATTTGTCTTTTAAGAGAATTTGTTCTATGGGTAGGAGAAAAATTTTTCAAAAATTGTTATTTCATTTCATCCTATGAACTTATGGAACTTGATCTCAAATTTTGTAGCCATGTTCTAGCTTTATCTTTTAAAGAAAAAGAAAAGAGCTTTAATTTGATGTTATTTATGCTACAATTTTGGTTAATGTAGGAGTTATACACCTCTTTAAAGATTCACAAATGTAGGAGTTATACACCTCTTTACAGATTTTTAAATGTGAATATGGGTTCTCCATATCAAGGCCATGAAAGGTGAGTAAAAGTCAAACAAAACAAGGTTTGAAATTGAAATGGATTGCTTCGAGAGGAGAAATTACATAAGATGGTACACTAGTGCTTACTAGATTCATGTAATCTCTGAAGGTTCTTAGTTAGTTTTGGTAATTTTGTTAGGAACGATTGTCCCCTTTATCCGTGAACCCATCCATTTGATTGTCGGCCATCTTTTCTAAGAAAGATGATGTTTTCCTAACAAGCCTACCACTAGATGTGCATGACCAAATTTTCATGCAAATTTGAAAATGAAAAGAAAAGATGAACAAACGACAAATTTTTAGAGATTCATGTAATCTCTGAAGGTTCTTGGTTGGTTTTGATTATTTTATTAGGAACAATTGTCCCCTTCATCTGTGAACCTTTCGACTTGATTGTCAGACACGTTTTCTAAGAAAGATGATGTTTTCCTAACAAGTCTACCACTAGATGTGCATGACCAAATTTTCATGCAAATTTGAAAAAGAAAAGAAAAGAAAAGAAAAGATGAACATACGACAAAGAAAAAATTAAGATCTAAAATGAGAAAAGAGAATACTTATAATTTTGCATGCCAAATTTTACCTTCCCCGACAACGGCGCCAAAAACTTGACACATCTGAAAATAGGATTATCTCTCAAGTATAGGAGTGTCGAAGTAATAAACCCGGTAAGACCAGGGTCGATCCACGAGAAAGGGGATTTAACAGCACAAACTAAAATATGAGCAAATATAATATGAATGATTCAAATAAATAACAAGATAATATTAACAAATAAAGGTAAAGATGGTAGGCGTACTGACCATTCAAATGTAAAACAAAAACAAATGGTGGTAAAACCATTCATAGCAAATGAAAGAAAAAGTTCATAAATAATAAACAAGAATACTTGAAATACATAAGTAAAAGGAATTAACACAATAATAATGAAAGCTAAAGTTAGGGGATCTGCCCTTGATATATCAAATAAGGATAAACAACCCAATTATAACTCAATTGGAATCCACACATCAAGGAGATTCCAATCGGAAGGTATGTCATTTAAGCCCATTTTAGTTATATGAATTATATTTGTTTCATTACCAATATTTATACCACTTCTTGTAAATGGGTTCAAGCATCCATTGTGCCAATCACCATATGTCTACAATAAATCAGGGTTCGTAACTAGACTTGTGTCGGTAAGGAAGAACCATACGACATCTAGAAAGGATCTAAGCTCTAAAATTCATCTAGAAAGGACATATTGCCTCAATCTAAACCATATAATTTTTTCTTTTTGCTACTCTACTGTAGCAGAGTCCCACCATTGCTCCCAAAAAAGTGAGCAGTTTCATCTTTGTCTCTTCCATTATTAATGAAAAATAGGACTAAAGGTTTTGCCTTGCTGAGCTACTAATGTTGTGGCTAATAATTTCATAATATTTTAATATATTTTTTTCTTAAAGCTAATATTAGTTTCTTCTTCTATGATGATTTAGTATTGTGTTATGTACTTGGGTGAGTACTTACATGGACATGATTATCATCAATTGATCTAAATCAAGTCACTTACTCTCAGCATGAGTTTCTCATATCCTTCGTGGGTAGCTAATAAATGAAATAAACTTGCTTTATGAGTTGAATAAATGAAGAAATAGAATGAAAAAAAGGTAAGAATCCTGTTTTTTTCATTCTCACTGTTGATGTATGCCTAGGGCGATGAATTTTAATGGTATTGTTTTATCATTTTAAAGAATAAAGTCTCCATTTATATTCTTTTATAACAACTTCAGAATTCAATTGGTAATTTTGTGAATTATATAACAATGAAGAGTAGAGGAGGAGGAAGATAGGGGGTTGAAAAGAATTGGTAATTGTTTTTTCATAGAAAACTCCCTTTGACTATTATATGACCATTATCAAATTGTAATAGAGGAAGAGGGACTAATAAGCCTTGGTAATCTGAGAAGCTTCATTTCAGGGAACTCTAAGTAGCCACAGACAACTTTAAAATTGTTGCTTTATAATTTGCAGGTTTGGAGCAACAATTGCATAGGAAAATCACAGTTTCAAGCCAAAGGTACAACTTAAGGTATATATATATTTGTAAATACTAATATCACTCTTTTGAGTTTACAAATGTCAAAGAGGACATGTTTTGTTTTCTTATAGTCTGGGTATTTTGATTTAGATTGATAAAATGGTGGTTGTACCTAATTTGGATGGTCACCTATGGAAAACAAAGAAATTTGTTTTGAAAAATGAATTGGATAAACCATTCTCAAAGGTATTAATTGGTTTAGAAGCCAAAGTCTCTTGTTATATTCTTTTTGCTGGAGTTGATTTACCTATTTATGGTTATTTTGCGCAGAGGGTTTTTGTATTAAGATGATTTAGTTGGAAAAGTTTTAGTCCACAATCAGGGAGAGTTGAAGTCCACTTAGTGATTACTTTTTGGTGACTATACATTTGATACTTGTGGGTAGTTTTCTACTTCTAGACTATGATACTTTTGCTTTGTGTTATACATGTACTTAAAATCTCGCTATGGTATTTAATTAATATATGTAACTATCTATTTGTAATCTTTTGTAAAATTTTATTTTACTTACATTTTCTTTAACTACATGATATCTATATTTATAATCGTCTGCAAATTTATTTTTAGGCGAAATCAATTTGACAAAAATATAGCTACTAATATAACAATTTAAATGCATTTGCCTACCAAGTTATAAATTATAAATATGTAATACTACTTTTTATGTTCTTGTCATATTAATATTAAAATTTAGAAAAAGAAATTATATCCTAAGTGATTAAGCATATTAAAAAATGATTTAATAAAATATTACCTTAGTTATTAACTTATACAATTAATATTAAAATTAATATAATATTTCCATATAAAATGAACTAGCTTTAATATTTGATTTAATTAATAAATTAATTAATAAAATTCAATGAAAAATCAACACATTAAAAAAAATTCCATTATCAAGTTACATCTCATGCAATTATATGTCACGTGATTGACTTGTAATTAATTTAGTGGAAAATAATCTTACATAGAAAAAAATTAATTTATTAACCCTATATTTATGGTAATTAATTAATAACTTGATATAATAATGAAATATTAATATAATAAATATGTAACAATAGACTATTATTTTAATAAAATTACGGAGAGAATCATCGGTTTATAAATTCATATTATCTTATATTTGTTTTAAATTCATATCATCTTAGATTTGGTTTGATGGATTTGAACCGCAATGGTTAGCATAATCAATTGATGATTTGATATAATTATGAATTATTTTTATAGTAAGGAGAGATTTAATCACTTATATAGGGAATTAATTATTGCTTTGCATAATTTAATTGATTAATAATTAAATAATTTAATTGATTAGTAATTTAGTAATTAATTTATTATTGTATCATTTTAGATGGGAAGAAATTAATTTAATATAACACAATCAAATTAACTGTTATTATATTGTGATTATTAATTACTGAAGTGGAAAATCAATTAATTTGTGATTAATTTAAAGTTACATAACCTTATATAGGAAATATAATTTATTAATCTATTTAATGTCTTAACATGTTAGATTGGAAGAATTAATCATTTGATTACTACTAGCTAATCAAATTTTAATTTTATTAAAGCACAAAAAAATATTAATAATTATCTAGGCCTATACAAAAAACTATTAAAATTTAATTTTATTTGAATTTTATTAGAGCCCAAACAAATATAATAATTATCTATGCCTATACAAAAAAAAAAAATACACATACAACTTGTGTAAGATAGAGCTCAAACTTTGGCCGAGAGAGGCACTTTGTAGCTAGCCAACCGTTGGGCTAAGTTTATTCATTGGACATTGCATGATTTCTAAATGGTCGATTTTGAGGAATTACAATTCTAAATCCAATCTTAAAGACAACAATTAATAACAATTTTATTTTGTTTTGGTTCATAATTTTACCTCTAAAATTCATAATTTATATATTAAATTTGAAATTGATCAATCTTTGTGGATTGATGTGTACATTTAAATAAGAAAATTTGAGGTGAAATGTATTACACTGTGGAATCAAAGTGTTCCCGACAAAAGGTATGTGCGTTCTCGACTCCATCAAAGTGGTATCCCAACTTTGCCAAAGGCTGTTCCTAGGACAAATTTACATCAAGGTGAAAACCTTGCATATTTTTCTGTTCTGGGGGTATTCATGACATCTTTTTTGCCGTTTCATGCGCATAGGATGCCGTTGAGAGGATGACACTGTGTGTATTGGGCGACGGAGCAAAATTGGATCATTCTCGGCAAAATGTATGCACGTTCCTGATTTCTACAAAGTGGGATCCCGACTTTGCCAAAGGCCATTCCCGGAAGAAATTTATGTGGTCGGGATCGAGTTGAAAACTTTGCGTATTTTGGCGTTTCGTGGTTATTCATGATACAATTTTAGCCATTTCCAAGCGTGGATGATGCCATTAAGAGGACGACAACATATGCTTGAGCTGTCGAAACAGAATTGCTTTTAACTATCAGAGCACGGGAAGGGTCAAGACAGCAATGAAAAATCGCAGCGTATCTTTGCATAACGGATGCATGAAAGACATTATTTTAATGACATTCATATGTGGGCAGATCCTAGAACAATGATGACACAATGTTCGATTGGGTGCGATGGGAATCCGTGTTTTCCTGACTTGGCGATATAGAGATCCCGACAACATCAAAGGGCATTCCCAAGAGAAACATAGGAGTGCTCCGAGGACTAATCACGGTGTTCCTTGGCGTAATAGACACATGAAAGACACTATTATAATTACATTCACTCATGTGGATGATATGAGGATGATAACAAGGTGTTCAGTAAGGTGTGTAGGTAATCTTTATTTTTCCGACATGGACTACTATCTATCCCGACTCAGCCTAAGTGGGGTCCCGACAAAGTCAAGGGCATTCCTGAAAGATATCTCTGAGGTCTCGAGGACAAATCGAGGCGTATATTACCATGACAATGCAAAGAAAGACGCTATTTTATTTGTATTCACATGCATGTCAAGGCTCTAGGGACGATGACATGGTGTTCATTTCGGTGCGTAGATATTCCATTTTCTCCCGACATAAACTACTCTCCATCCCCACTTGGCCCAAGGGAGCTCTGATAAACTCATAGGGCATTCCTATTTGAGAAATCTACACATGCTTTTAGTACAAATCATGCCGCATCTTACCGTAATGATACATGAAAGATGCTATTTTAATTTGTTTTAATGATCTCATTGTGTTCTTTTCGATGCAGAGGTATATACATGTTTTCCCGACATAAACTGCTTGCCATCCCGACTCGGCCCAAGCGAGCTCCCGATAAACTCATAGGGCATTCCCAATTGAGAAACGTACACGGGCTTTTAGTACAAATCATGCCGCATCTTGCTGTAACAATGCATGAAAGACGCTATTTTAATTTTTTTGATGTCATTGTGTTCATTTCGATGCAAAGGTAAACACATGTTTTCCCGACATAAAATACTCGCCATCCCAACTCAGCCCAAGCGAGCTCCTGATAAACTAATAGGCTTTTTGCACTTCCACTCTCAGAGGATTCATATGAGAGGATGACGACGTGGCGGTCGGTCAACAGAGGGAAATTGGAGTTGTTCTGTACTAATTGTATTGTTGTTTTCAACTCCTATAAAGCGTGATCCTAAGTGGCAAAAGAGGCATTCCCGAGATATATACAAGTTGAAAACTACGCGAAATTTGTTGTATCAGTGGAAAAGGGACTCGTATTTTTACGCTTCCAGTCTCGAAGGAATCGTATGAGAGGATGATGGCGTGGCAGTGAGTTGGGGAAGGGGAATCAAAGTCGTTCCTAACTAATTGTATTGTTGTTTCTGACTCCTCTAAAGCGCAATCCTCAGTGGTAAAAAAGGCATTCCCGAGACATATACAAGTTGGAAACCACGCAAAATTTATTGTATCGGTCGAAAACAGACACATATTTTTACACTTCCACTCGTGAAGGAATCGTATAAGAGGATGACGGCATGGTGGTGAGTCAGGGGAGGGGAATCAGAGTGGTTCCCGACTCCTCTAAAACGCGATCCCGAGTAGTGAAAGAGGCATACCTGAGACATATACAAGTTGGAAACTACGCGAAATTTGTTGTATCGGTAAAAAACGGATGCGTATTTTTACGCTTTCACTCGTGAAGGAATCGTATGAGAGGATGATGGCGTGGCGGTGAGTCAGGGAAGGGGAATCAGAGTCATTCCTAACTAATTGTATTGTTGTTCCTGACTCTCATAAAGCGTGACCCCGAGTGGTAAAAGAGGCATTCTCGAAAATATATAAGTTGGAAACTACGTGAAATTTGTCGTATCGGTAAAAAACGGATGTGTATTTTTACACTTTCACTCGCGAAGGAATTGTATGAGAAGATGACGGTGTGGCGGTGACTTAAGGGAGGGGAATCGGAGTCATTCCTGACTAATTGTATTGTTGATCCTGACTCTTATAAAGCGTGATCTCAAGTGGTAAAAGAGGCATTCTCGAGACATATACAAGTTGGATACTATGCGAAATTTGTCCTATCAGTCGAAAAAGGATGCGTATTTTTGCACTTCCACTCATGAAGGAATCATATGAGAAGATGACGGCATGGCAATGACTCAGGGGAGGGGAATCAGAGTCGTTCCTGACTAATTGTATTGTTATTCTCGACTCTTATAAAGCGTGATCCCGAGTGGTAAAAAAGGCATTTCTGAGGCATATACAAGTTGGGAACTACACAGAATTTGGCATATCAATCAAAAAGAGACGCGTAGTTTTGCGCTTCCATTCGCAGAGGAATCACATTAGAGGATGGTAACATGGCGGTTCAGGGAAGGGAATCAGAGTCATTCCTGACTAATTGTCTTATTGTTCCCGACTCCTATAAAACATGATCCCGAGTAGTAAAAGAGGTATTTCCGAGACATATACAAGTTGAAAATTATACAAAATTTGTCATATCGATTAAAAATAGACATGTATGTTTGCGCTTCTACTCATGAGGGAATCGTATGAGGGATGATGATGTGGCAGTGAGTTGGGGGAGCGGAGTCGGAGTCGGAGTCATTCTCGACTAATTGTATTATTGTTCCCAACTCCTATAAAGCATGATCTTGAGTAGGAAAAGAGGCATTCCTGAGACATATAGAAGGCCAAAACTAGGATAGAAATTTGGTGTATCAGCTGAAAACCGGAAAGGTAATTTGGCGATTTCAATCGCAGAGGCGTGTGCATGACGATGGCAGTGTTGCTTTTTGCTAAGGGAGAGAAATCATAGTTGTTCCACACTGATTGCATTAACATTTTCGACTTGTATAAAACTGATCATGAATTGTAAAAGGTGTATTCCGGGAAAGTATTTTCACATGTCAAAAATTTAAAAAAAAACTAATTTCCTAAATTTTTTTATTATATTAATGTATTAAAATAATGAAACATAATTAAAAATTTTCACGCGTCAAAATAATAATTTTTATTGTCATATTAATGTACAAAAATAATTAAATATATATTAAAAATTCACATGTCAAAAAATTAAATTTTTTATGGTATAGTATGAAAACAGTTAAATATATATTAAAAAATTTTACATGTCAAAAAATTTAATTTTATTGTCATATTAATATATAAAAATAATTAAATATATATTAACAATTTTCACTGTCAAAAAAATTAATTTTTATTATCATATTAATGTGTAAAAATAGTTAAATATATATTAAAAATTTTCATATTAACATGTAAAATTAGTTAAATATATATTATTTTCACTATTTCAACAGTGACATAGTTTACTGTGGCGAAACTGTTTATACAGTTCCGATTGCAAGAACCCTGCTATAGCAGGTAAGCCCCTCTCATTGTCTGCCAAATGGCAGCCATACAGAAAAGAAGCTCTATAGTGACAAGCACATCAAATGCGCCAGGTGCACTGTAGGTTGACCCATCGTTATCAAAAGCTAACTAGTTAGTGTTTACTTTGAATTTTATATCATAGTTGACTTGCATGAATTTTTTTATTGCACGGAAATTTAGTTGTTTCCTCGAAGCAGTAATGCCTTTCTCCCAAATGCCATGTTTACCATGAAAGTTCAAACGTTTCTTTTTTCATAATGAAGAAGGGTCATATAAATTTATATTGACCTCTCTATGGATACTTTGCTTTCATTAGTACAAGTTATTAAAGTGCTGATTTCATTTCTTGTTTTGAATTTTATTGTTTAACCAGGCAACCCATTGCGTCAAGTGCTTAAGCCCACTCGATATTCTACTGCATCTAAGAACAAGCACCATCCAGGAATTTCATAAATATTCATGATAATAGTAAAAGTATAAAGAATTAAATTTAATTAATCACCGGCCACATTCTATCTAGCCAAGTCCAAAAAGTTCAGTTAACTGCTGCATGCTGACCATGAGGGTCCCCTAAATCAATCAACAAGAAAAACAAAAAAAAAACCTAGCTCTTATTCAACAAGCCACCCTGTAGAGTCTATGAATTTCTTGGAAAAAGGATCTCAGACAAACATAGAATATAATATTTATGATCCAAAAGAATTATAAAATTTTATAGCTTTGTTATCATGGTGAGTTAACTTTATATTTAAAAACCTCGGGCCTCAGAAAATATTCTTTAAGAAAATGTAATCATCGTCATGATGGATTGTGGAGCTATAGAGCTGTAGGTATTATTAGTTAACAGAGTCAGTTGAATGTAACAGAATCAGTTACTATATAGTCAAGTCAGTCAAGTCCCAGATCAGTTAGACTTGTACTTAGCTTAGTATAAATTGTTAAAGATTAATGTAGAAAATTATTTCTTTAATATTTACTAATTTTCTGGTGAGTAATTGGTGATCAAACAAGATCTTATTTTGATTTAGTCAAATAAGGCTTAGTCTATTAGTTGAGTTGTGGTTGCAGATTTTTAGGAGATAATGTGATGGTTTGTTACATTGTACTGCTATATAAAGAGTGGTTCATAAAGTGAATAAAGTTCCAGTTCATTTTTCCCTGCCTTGCAAGTATTTGATAAAATTTCCCTTAGAGTTATTTTTGTTCTTTTGTTATAGTTCTATATTTTTAACATTTGGTACCAGAGCCATAGCATTTCCAGATGACCAATAATCATGTTGGAATGAATCTATCACAACCTTCAGTCCCAATTTTTCAAGGGAGCAATTATGATGTGTGGAGCACCAAGATGAAGACCTTATTTTTATCCCAAGAATTATGGGATTTGGTGGAGAAAGGCTACACCGAAGATGGAGTGGCAGTCGATATTCTCAAAGATCTTTGAAAGAAGGATGCCAAAGCTTTATTTTTCATCCAGCAAGCTGTGGATGAGGCGATTTTCCCACGCATTGCTGCTACAACAAGGTCGAAAGAGGCTTGGGATGGATTACAAAGGGGGTATCAAGGGAATGCAAAAGTGGTAACAGTTAAACTTCAAACTCTTTGTAGGAAATTTGAAAGTTCATTTATGAAAGATGGAGATGCATTATCAGATTATATTTCTAGCATAATTGATGTTGTGAATCAAATTAGAAAATATGGTGAAGATTTGAGTGAGCAAAAAGTGGTTGAGAAGATTCTTAGAAGTTTGCCTAAGAAATATGATCATGTTGTGGTTGCAATAGAGGAATTAAAAGACTTAAGTGTGTTATCTGTTGATGAGTTGCAGGGTTCCCTTTATTCTCATGATGATAGGATGAAGAGGTATAATGATGTTTCTATTGAGAATGCTTTTTACAGTAAAATGCATCTATCATGAGGTGGAAGAGGTGCTGGTGAAACAAGCAGTAAAAGCAATTACAACAAGTTGCGTGGTGGAAACTCATCACGTGGGAGAAGAGGAGGCAAAAATGGTGGTCATTCCTCTGAGCACAACCAATATCTAGCAAGCAATAATGATTCTAACAGTCAGCATCCGAGAAACAATGACAGAGGTGAGAATCGAAGCCAAAAACAATGTTACTATTGTAAAACGTATGGGCATATAGAGAAATTTTGCAGGCTTAAAGAGAAGCAAGCCAATCTAGCCCAAGAAAAGGAGAAATATGAGACTGAAAGTCTATTCCTTGTATGCTTTTCTGCTAAAGAATGTTCTCCAGAAGTTTGGTACCTCGATAGTGGTTGTAGCAATCACATGACAAGTAATTTGAATCTCTTCACCAACTTGGATGAGTCTGCGACCAACGAAATTACAATGGGTGATGGAACGGTGCGTAAGGCACAAGGAAAAGGTTCTGTGATCCTAAACCCTCTTGGATTAAAATCTATTCAAAATGTTCTATATGTTCCTCATTTGAATTCAAATTTGTTAAGTGTCGGGCAGTTTATGTTGGATGGGTATTCTCTTGTCTTTGAGGGTTTTACTTGTTGTGTATTTAAAGACAAATCAAAGAAGGATCTTTTGGTTGAAGTACCTATGGCAAAAAATAGATGTTTTCCTTACATTCTCACCTCTATTGACAAACATGCTTTGAAAGCAACTGTGATTGACGATTCTTGGCTTTGGCATCATAGATATGGGCATCTTAATTTTAAAAGTCTGGCTCTTATGTCTGAGCAGAATTTTGTTGATGGTTTGCCTGTGATTATAGATATTGATGATATCTGTGAGAGTTGTGTAGTTGGGAAGCAGCACTGTGATTCTTTTCCAATAGGCAAGGCAATAAGAGCTTCAAAACCTGCAGAACTAATTCGTGCAGATGTTTGCAGGCCTATGAAGACACCTTCTTTCAATAACAGCAAGTATTTCTTAGTCTTTGTTGATGATTTTAGTCGAATAACATGGGTACATTTTTGGAAGGAAAAATTAGAAGCACTTTCAGCATTCAATGAGTTCAAAGTCTATATTGAAAGGCAAAGTGAACAACAATTGAAGGTCTTGAGGACAGATCGTGGTGGAGAATTTCTCTCAGAAGAATTTAATAGCTTTTGTGAAGAGTTTGGCATCTAAAGACAACTAACAGCTAGCTATACTCCATAGCAAAATGGAGTGGCTGAGAGGAAGAACCTCAGTCTTATAGAGATAGGAAAAAGTATTCTGAAAGCCAAAAATCTGCCAAGAAATTTTTTGGCAGAAGCAATTCATACAACAACTTACCTTTTTAATAGATCTCCTACAACAGCCTTGACTTAATAAACACCATTTGAAGCATGGCATGGGTGGAAGCCTAAGGTAACTCATTTAAAAATCTTTGGCTGTATTGCACATGTGCATATTCCATCGCAAAAGAGAGGTAAATTAGATGACAATGTATCAAATGCATTTTTGTTGGCTATAGCATTGAAACTAAAGGATATCGTTTCTAAAACCCTATTTCCAAGAAGTTAATAATAAGTCATGATGCTGTATTTGATGAGAAGAATGCTTGGAATTGGGAGTTTATGCAATCAAGTTCAGGATTAGTGCTTGAAGATTATGAGTTCCTTAATACTTCTACAAGGCAAGAAGATGAGAATGGAGGTTCTAGTTCATCTACACCAAACAACCCCTACTCTTGTACATCGACAAGTAATGAATCACTGGTCTCGAACTCATCCTCACCAACCTCTTCTTCATCAGAGACACCACCAAGAAAATGGAGGCCATTGCAAGAAATTTATGAAAATACAAAACAATGTCAAGTTGCCCAAATCGATGAACCAATCATTTTTTAAGAAGCAATTAAATCCAAGGAGTGGCGTGCAACAATAGATGAAGAGAAGAGAGCCTCAGAAAGAAACAAGACATGGGAGCTACTTGACATTCCGGATGGAAAGGAGGTTGCTGGGCTAAAGTGGATCTATAAAATTAAGTTCCAAGCTGATGGTTCTATTCAAAAATATAAAGCAAGGTTAGTTGCATGTGGGTACATGCAACGTGAAGGAATAGACTTTGAAGAAACTTTCTCCCCCGTAGCAAGGTTTGACACTATAGGTACTATTGAAAGACTTTAAGCAATTGATGATAGATGAGTTTGATATGACTGATTTGGGATGATGAATTTCTTTTTAGGGCTAGAAATTAAACAGTGTGGTGAAGGAATTTTCGTTTCACAAGAAAAATATGTCAATGATCTTCTTAAAAAATTTAGCTTGAAAGATTGCAATCCTGTGAGTACTCCCATTTGCACTAATCAAAAGTTTAGCTTGGATGATGGTGGAGAAAAAATTGATGTTCAGCTCTACCGAAGCCTAGTTCGTAGTCTATTGTATCTCACAAATAGCAGACCAAATATTTTGCAGGCAACAAGTCTCTTGTCCAGGTTTATGCAAAGTCCAAGCAAGCATCACTTAGGGGTTTCCAAACGAATTCTTAGATACCTAAAGGGGACAAGTTCATTTGGCATATGGTATAGACACAATAACAACTTTAGCTTGTATGGTTTTTCTGACAGTGATTGGGGGAGCTGCATTGATGATCTAAAGAGTACAACAGGTTATGTCTTCACTATAGGAAATGGAGGTATTTCCTAGAGCTCAAAGAAAACAACCATCTACAGCTTTATCGTCATCAGAAGCTGAATATATGGTTGTAACTGCAGCAGCCTGTCAAGCCGTTTGGTTGTGAAGGATCTTGGATGATATGAAGCAAACTTTAGAAGAGGCAACGATTATCTACTGTGATAATCAATCAACGATTGCAATGACGAAGAATCCAATATACCATAGTAGGACAAGGCATATAGAAACACGTCATCACTTCATAAGTGAGTTGGTTGCTAAAGGAGACATCAAGATGAAATACTGCAGTAGCAATGATCAAGTAGCAGATCTGTTTACCAAGCCGCTTCCATTAAAGAAATTCATGTTTTTGAGGGATCAATTAGGTGTTGTTAATTTCTACATTAAGGGGGAGTATTAAAGATTAATGTAGAAAATTATTTCTTTAACACTTACTAATTTTCTGGTGAGTAATTGGTGATCAAACAAGATTTTATTTTAATTTAGTCAAATAAGGCTTAGTCTATTATTTGAGTTGTGGTTGCAGATTTTTAGGAGATAATGTGATGGTTTGTTACATTGTACTGCTATATAAAGAGTGGTTCATAGAGTGAATAAAGTGTGCATTTCTAGTTCATTTTTCCCTGCCTTTCAAGTATTTGATAAAATTTCCCTTAGAGTTATTTTTGTTCTTTTGTTACAGTTCTATATTTTTAACATAAATATGTTTACTAACTTAGTGTCTCATTTTTTTATTCATTCATGAAAGATCAATATAAAACTTTCTCTACAATTCTCTTGAGTTTTTTGTTTGCCAGTTATGGTATAAGAGCCACACATCTAACCCTCATGGCTAGTCATCACACAGATTTTCCTGGAGCTAGAAATTTTCCAAGAAATGGTGATAATTTTCTAGGAAACACACATACTCTTCCAAATCCAACTATTGCAAATCCTCGTTTTCGAGCTTCAAGGTTCATCAACTCCAATACTACTTCTCAAATTCCAGAAGTACCCAGTTCTGGTTCTTCCCTTTTAGCTCCAGTGATCGCGTTACCTTCAGCTTTGCTTACCTTGTCAATAAAGCTTCATCATGGCAATTATGGTTATTGGAGATCTCAAGTGCTACCAACATTGGAAGCTTATGATCTAGAAGGATATGTGAATAGATATAAGCTCTGTCCTTCTCCTTTTCTTGTTGCTAGTACATCTCATTCTACTGATATTGTTAAATGTTAGGAGATTGAACACTCCCACTGCAGCTCAAATAAAAGACAAGAAACAAATTGTTATGTTAGAAATAACAATTTGGGTGGCATTGCCTTCCACAATAAATAAAATAGACAACTTGGCGGTTCAGCCTTCCATAGTAAATAAATTAAAGGTAATAAAGAAAAATAAAGGCACAAAAATTTAACGTGGTAAAACCCTCAATTTGAGGGAAACCTCCACAGGACAAGACCGAAAATATTTTACTATGAAGAAAATATTACAATCTCTCTCACAATTAGAATGGATGAGATAACAAGGGAGAAAAAAAGAGAAAAGCTTAATAGATAAGCTTGGGACAAGTATAAGGGGAGGAGGAGGCTTTATTATATAGCCTAGCCTCCCCTTTGACATTTTGTTTCCACCAATGTAGGATTATGTGAAAGGCAAAAAATGCCTTCACACTCTTCACACTTCACATTAAACAGACTAATCTTGAGTATCTACTGTGGAAGAGAGTTGATAAGTTCACATTAATTTGGTTATTATCTTCAATTACAAAGTCAATGTTTGGTTATGTTGTATGCTGTTAATCATCCATGCATTTGTGGAGCACCTTAGAGAAACTATTTTACACTGAATCCAAAGCACACTTAATGCATTTCAAAAATGAATTACAAACTACAAAAAAGGGATCTATGTCTATCTCTGACTATTTTCTCAAAATGAAGGGAATAGCTGATACTTTGTTTGCTATAGGCTCAGAAATCACGGATTTAGATTCATCATTGCATATACTAAATTGTCTTGGTCCTGAATTTGATGCTATTATGGTAAATATTACTTCCAAAGCTGGTTATATCTCACTGGAAGAAGCTCAATATCACCTACAGAGCTATGAGCTAAGACTTGCTTAGTATTATACTACAAATACCACTCTTGTTGATCCCAGTGCTCAAGTGGCAAGGAGAACCTTAAAGTTTCAGAACTTTGGATAGAATTTTGGACAAAGGAAGTCCTCTTTCAATCAAAATCAAAACTATGGAGGTTGAGGTTGAGGTAGGACTCAAGGTGGAAGATTTGCTGGAGGTAATTCTAGAAATAATTCTGGAGGAAATGGAAGTGGAAGACCAGTTTGTCAGTTGTGTGGTAAAATCAATCATGTTGCACTTAAGTGCTATCATAGGTTTGATATTAGTTTTCAAGGCAATCCATCAAATCAAGGTGCTTAAGGAAGCTCTTCAAGTGGCAGTTCACATGTTCGTAATCAATCACATCAGCAAGCTTATATGGCTACTCCAGCTACAGTGGCAGATTCATCATGGCATCTAGATACAGGTGCCACTAATCATATCACTTCCAGTCTGCAAAAACTTGGATATCAAAGAAGAGTATTCTGGATTAGAGAGTGTGCAAGTTGGGAATAGTAATGTTCTTCCCATCATTCATATTGGTTCAGCAGTTTTATATCATTCACAAATGTCTAAGCCTTTATCTCTGAAAAGGATTCTTCATGTTCCTCTTATCACCAAAAATCTGTTGAACATATCTAAGATGCTTTCTGATAATGATGTGATGGTGGAATTTCACATTTGTGTTTGTTTTGTCAAGGACAAGAGCACAGGTCATACACTTCTGGAAGGCAGGCTTGATCATGGTTTATACAAGCTTTGTCTAACTTCTGGTGCTTCAATCTTAACCAACAGCAGCAGTTGTCAAGCTTCTCTTATTTTGTCTGAAAATTTCTGTCATCAATCTTTACAATCTCCCATTTCTTTGTTTTCTTGTGTGGTTAATAAATGTACCAGTGATTTTGAGAACTCTTTGGTTATATGGTATCAAAGATTGGGTCATCCAAACACTCATACACTTACTCATGTTGCCAAACAATCTGGTCTGTTTACAAGTATTTCTAGTAATAAAATGCGGTGTGATTCTTGCAAATTTGGCAAGCAATGTCACTCTAGTTATCCATTGTCTAATCCTACTGTCAATGCTGCTTTGGAAGTAGTTTATGCAGATGTGTAGGGACCCTTACCTATTATTTCTTTTGATGGTTACATGTATTATTTGCTCTTTGTTGATCATTTCAGCAAGTATCGTTGGATCTATCCTATGTCTACCAAAGTAGAAGTCTCTTCTTTATTTCCCATGTTTCTAGCTTTAGTTGAGAGACAATTCAATACCAAGCTTAAGTGTTTACAATCAGATTAGGGTAGAGAGTTCAGGCCCCTCCTCTCTTCGCTTAATCAACTTGGCATAGTCTTCAGGCACCCATGTCTATATATTCATCAGCAAAATGGAGCCATGGAGAGGATGCACAGGTCAGTAGTTGAGATTGGCTTGACATCACTTGCTCAAAGGGCTTTACCTTTGAAATTCTGGTGGCACTCATTTCATACAGCCACCTATCTTCTAAATAGATTACCAACACCAGTCCTTAATCATGTCTCTCCATATCATAGGTTATACAATAAATGACCTGATTTGTCACTGTTGAAAATGTTTGGGTGTGTATGTTTTCCTAATCTGCAGGCCTACAACAAGCACAAGCTTTCTTTTAGAACTGCTAAATGTGTTTTCATTGGTAACAGTACTCAACACAAGGGATATCTCTGCTTACATCCATCAGGCAGAGTTTATATTTCTAAAAGTGTTTCTTTCCATGAATCTGACTTTCCTTTTCAAGCTGGAAATGTTCTTTTCAGTGATATGCCAGATACTTCTAAACCTACTTCATCATTATCTTCTTGGCTTTTACCTACTTTATCACCAGTTTTTGTTTCACAACAACCTTCTCACAACTTGACAAGTTCTGAAACTACTTCTCCTACTGTTCTATCTCCTCAATCTTCCAGAGCTACACCTTATATAACTTCTACACCAGAACCAATTGCTCCTTCCTCTTCACCTGTACCAACAACTACAAATTTACCTCCTATACCTAGGGATGGCAAAATCCGGGTGCGGGTGCGGGTTTTGTGTTTCCATACCCGCACCCGGATTTTGTATCTTGTCTCCGGTCCCTGGAAAAAATCGGATTTTTTCGGGTTTTTCTGGGTGCGGGTTTTTGCGGGTTTTGAGATTACCGCACCCGCACCCGCACCCGCACCCGCACCTCACCCGGAAAAAAACTCGGATTTCCTCGAATTTTTTTTTCACTTTTATCTTCACTCGGAAAAACCCCGATTTCCCCGGATTTTTTCCTTTTTTTTCTTAATTTTTTTAAGAATTATGCGGGTGCGGGGTTTATTAGCAATACCGCACCCGCACCGCACCCGGACTTTTTTTTTTTAAATATCCCCACACCCGGATTTTTTACCCGGATAATCCGGGTTTTTTTCACCCAGATTTTTCGGGGAAAATCCGGATACCATCCCTACCTATACCACCATCATATACACATTCCATGATAACTAGAGCTAAGGTAGGTATTTATAAATCTAAAGCCTTTTCTTGTGCTAATGTTGATGATTTATTTCTTACCACAGAACCATACTTAGGTTCTCAAGCTTTGGCCTATCCTCACTAGAAACAAGCAATGGAGGCTGAGTATAATGCACTTATGCCCAATAATACATGGACACTAGTCCCATCTCAGCTTGCTAAGTCCATTGTTGACAATAAGTGGATTTTCAGAATTAAATATAATTCAGATGGGAGTATTCAAAGATATAAGGCCAGATTAGTTGCCAAGGGTTTCCAACAGTCGCCAGGAGTTGATTACTTTGAAACATTTAGTCCTGTAATCAAACCTTCAACAATTCAGGTAGTTTTTTCACTTGTAGTCACATTCCAGGGGGATATTCAGCAGATAGATAACAACAATGCTTTTTTAAATAGAGATTTGGAAGAGGATGTTTATGCATGTCAACCTGAGGACTTTATTGATCCAACTTCTCCCTCATTTGTTTGTAAGTTGAATAAATCCCTTTATGGTTTGAAGCAGGCTCCTAGGGCCTGGTTTGATAAGCTCAAAGGAGCTTTGCTTTAGTGGGGGTTTTATGTGTCCACCTCTGATTCTAGGCTATTCATTTCTAGAAGAGAAAGCAATGTTATTCTTTTATTAGTTTACGTATATGATATTCTAGTAACAGTCAGTGACAATATGCAAGTGCAGCAAGTTATAAAAGACTTAAACAAGCAATTTTCACTCAAAACTTTAGGGGCTGTGAACTACTTTCTTGGCTTTGACGTTCATTGAAAGGAAGGCTGCTTCTTATTAACTCAAAAGAAGTATGCAGAAGATTTATTAAAGAAGTGCAACATGCTTGAAGCTAGGAAGACTCAGACTCTAATGGTGACAAATGCGAAGTTTTCAGCCAATGACAGTGATCTGTTTGAGCATCCTACTGTGTATAGGAGTGTAGTGGGGGCTTTACAGTATCTTGCAATGTCCAGGCCAGACATATCTTTTGATGTCAATAAATTAAGTCAATTTCTTCAATCACCAACAAATCTGCAGTGGCAAGCTTGCAAGAGGTTGCTGAGGTATATCAAAGGAACTATGGATCATGGCCTATTATTTAAACCAGTGAAATTACTCAAGTTAATTGCCTACAGTGATGCAGATTGGGCAAGTTCAGTTGATGACAGGAGATCAACTTCATGTTGCTGTGTATATTTTGGTGACAAATTGATATATTGGGCATCCAAGAAACAAAAAGTGGTAGCAAGATCATCTATTGAATAAGAAATATAGAGCCTTATCTCAAGCAGCAATTGAACTTTGTTGGTTGTAGAGTTTGTTGAAAGAACTTTGGCAAAAATTGGATGGGATTCCAGTAATGTGGTGTGATAATAAGAGAGCAGAGTCATTAGCTGAAAATCCAGTCTTCCATGCTCGTACTAAACATATTAAAGTTGATGTTCATTTTATTAGGGTGAAAGTAATATCGCAACAGTTAATTGTGAAGCATATATCTATTGAGTTTCAAATTGCAGACATTTTGACTAAACCATTATCTGGTACGCGGTTTGAACTATTAAGAGAGAAGTTGAGTTTTCATTCAAGCAGCAAGTTTACTGAAGAAGTTAATCCAGCTAAACTTGAGGGGAAGTTTTGAGCAATAGAGCTGTAGGTATTAGTTAACAGAGTCCATTAAATGTAACAGAATTAGTTACTATATAGTAAAGTCAGTCAAGTGCCAGATCAGCCTAGACTTGTACTTAGCTTAGCATATATATGTTTACTGACTTAGTGTATGTCATTTTTTTATTTATTCACGAAAGATCAATACAAAACTTTCTCTACAGTTCTCTAGAGTTTTCTGTTTGCTGTTATGAATAAGGTAAGCCAAGAATTTCAAAAACTATTGGCAAATTCTTCCACCTGTTACTATCAACCTACAATGAAACAATGATAATCTCACGCTTGCTTCTTCGTTTTCCCCCTAACTCTTTTGTAGTCACATGTAAGTTTCTGTGCACTGTTCATGTAGATGTTATTGTTTTGTCTTTACTACTCTTTGAAAAAAAGTAGTGATCCAACGTGCACCCTGATCTGAAAAATGGACCAAAATCTACTTTCAACTATGATTTTCTTAATGACACCTTTATTAATGCTTTCTAACCTTACTGATGCATATCGACTCTCTTCATTTTGCAATAATGATGTAAGTAACTACACAATTAACAGCAAATTTGAAAGTAACCTCAAGCAACTTCTGCAGTCAATACCTTCGAAAACTTCAAAAACAGGATTCTACAACAAGTCCATTGGTGATGATCAGGGACGGAGCCACATAGTGACGAGTGGGGGCAATTGCCCCCACTGAATTTGGAAAATTCATTTATTCTTTTTACAGTTTATATTTTAACACAATAAACCTTTGTTTTTCTAGTTTAAGTAATTTAAATTTCTAATCTATCTTATAATCACTTTTACTCTTAACAGCTTCAACAATAGTTATCTATATTAGCTATTAAACTTTAATATATGGTTAATTAATATCATAATATATTTTTAATTCACAAGGTCCCATATTAATTTTATCAATTTATGAAACATTCAAGTTAAGAATTAAATTACAATAAACTAACCTTCTATCAAGTTTTTTTGTATAATATGTTTCACAAAAGTACTTATAAGTAAAAAATATTTTCTACACAAAGAACCTATATATCAAATATTCTTTTTTTTTTAACACAAATGACCTATATATCAAATATTCTTTTTAAGTATTTTTACTGATATTAATTTAACTCTACAAATAAATATAAAATAGCTTTCGAACAACTACTTTTTATAGTTTATAAATATTTTTCTTTTAAGCTCTTAATTATATAATTTTTTTAATATAAAAAATATAAATCTAATAATAAATATGATTTTTTTATTTTTATTTTTTGTAAATAATTTTTTTTAATGTCTCAATTTACCCCCACTCAAGTAAAAGGCTGGCTCCGTCACTGGTGATGACGGCCCTAATTCAGTTTATGGCAAGCACTTTGTCCTGGGAATGTCACCCCCACAGTTTGTCAGAATTGCCTTCAGAACGCAAGCCAAGAAATCCAGAAAACTTGTGAGAGTAGAGAGGGAATCATATGGTATGAATTATGTTACATTTACTACTCGTATCGAAATTTCTTTGCTATAATGTAATATACTGGGAAGTACCCCGAGAGCGATTATCAGAGGACAAATGTCTCAAATCCGGTTCGTTTTATGGAGTTTTTGACGTATTTAATGAAGAACATTTCAAATGAGGCTCCATCAACAAAAAGGAGGTTTTCAGTCGGTGAAATCAAATTTTCAAAAAGCAGAACTATATATGGGCTTCTCCAGTGTACCAGGCTTATCACTAATAGTGATTGCGAGGGATGTTTAGACTCCGCCTTGAGAGATTTCTCTATGGATGTTACGGTGCTCAAGGAGGAGGATTTATCATTAGTAGAATCTGTGATGTTAGGTTTGAGCTGTACCACTTTTATAATGGTTCGAGCTTATCAATAAAGTACACAACTTCAGCAGGTGAGGTTGTTGAATCGTCCATTCATATTCTGACATTGCTGCATCATTAACGGAGATATGCACTTCAAAAGCAAAGCATAGTTCATTTATAATTTCCGTTTTGATTACATTAAAAAAAAATGATATCCTATAATCCCCTGTTTTTGAAACAATAATTCTATTCTTATCCACCTTTTGCAGGAGATAATCTTCTAGAATTATTGCAAGTCAATAGTTTTTCCGTATAGAATTTTAAATTCCACGGAGTTAATTTAATTAACCATTTTTTTCCTTTCGGGAAAAGTGTCATATAGCATTTCAATCACGACTTTATGAATATTTAGCTGCTCTACATCTTGTATTGTTTCCTTGCACAGATTTAGTTATTGGAAGTGATTGTTCTTTAGATTTTGAGCACTTCTAATACTTTTTATTGACAAGCAGGTGGAAATTGGCAGATTGGGATGGCTGTGGCTTACATGCATACCAGCGTTTGTAATTGTTGTGCTAATAGGATCTTCATATGTTGTCTATCGCCGGTGGAAGAAAGGATTACAAAGCGGTAAAATCATCTAAATGGCTTCTGAGGTTTACCGTTTACATATCAAATTAAGACAAAATTCCCCACAACTAAGACTATTATAGTTGTGCAGATGAGGAAAAAAGCGAGCATGCTTTGCTACAAGAATTGGCAAGACCATCGGCAATCAGGTTAACACAAAAAGGTGAGTTGGTGACATCTGAGGAATTGCCCTTCATTCACCTGGATATAATAAAAGCAGCTACAGATGACTTTTCTGATGCAAACAAACTTGGACAAGGTGCATTTGGCGCTGTCTACAAGGTACCATACCTTCAATTCTATTTCAGTACGGCTCAAGTGTTATTTCATAGGCCTGGAAGTTTATCGGAATTTGGACATCTTGCAGGGTGTTTTATCTGATGGGAGGGAAATAGCTGCTAAAAGGCTATCAAGGATGTCATGGCAAGGATTAGAAGAGTTCAAGAATGAAATCATACCAATTGCAAAGCTTCGACACAGAAACCTTGTAAGACTACCGGGATGTAGCATAGAGGTAGAGGAAGAGCTTCTTATATACGAGTTCATGCCAAACAAAAGTCTTGATATCTTTATTTTTGGTTTGTCTTTGCTACCCTTCTTAATATGGACCCGTAGGGAGTAGGGACTTCAATTTTGAGTACTAATCCTTCTTTTGCACTCAATTTCAGATTCTGAGAGACGGCCATAACTTGATAGGAAGATATCTTATAATATTATTCATGGAATTGCTAGAGGACTTCTTTACTTTCATGAGGACTCTCGGCTGAAAATTATCCACCGAGATCTAAAACCAAGCAATGTCTTGCTGGATGAGTAGATGGTTGCCAAAGATTTCTGATTTTGGTATGGCAAGAATTTTTTGTGAAAATCAGAATACAGCTAACACCAAGAGAGTAGTGGGAACACAGTATGCTGCTTAAAAGCCTTTCATTTAATTTGTCTTTCCTGGAAATATTTTTACCGTCATATCTTCCTTTTCCACCAGTTATGCTTTAATACCTTAATTCAGGAGAAAAGATTATAATGTCTGCTAATTTTTAAACAGTGCCTACATGGCTCCAGAGTATGCTATGGAGGGACTATTTTTAGTGAAGTCTGATGTTTTTAGCTTTGGTGTTATAATGCTTGAGATCATAAGTGGCAAAAGAAACAACGGCTTCTATCTTACAGGACGTGCCCAGACACTACTTGCTTATGTATGCTGACATCCATATATTCTAGAATAAAAATTTTCCATTCCAGGTAAAAACAAATAAAATAATAGAGATATTGTTTCTTCGTATCAGGCATGGCAACTATGGACTCGAGGAAAAGAGTTGGAATTTGTAGAGCCTGCTTTGATGGAATCATGTTTGACTCCAGAAGTGATAAGATGCATACATATTAGGCTACTATGTGTGCAGGAAGATCCAGTAGTGAGACCCACTATGTCATCTGTGATGGCTCTTTTGGGAAATGAATCAATTGCTCTTCCTGAACCAAGACAGCCTGCTTTTTCTGTAGGTGGAAAAATTCCAGTTACCAACCAGTCTTCACTCTTCAGCAACAGATCGTTCTGTATGTGACATGACACTTTCTACTATCTCACCGCGGTGAACATAAACTGGGGTCATGATACAGTACATCAGCTGTAATTTCTTTTTTTAAATTGTTAATGGAGTGAAAAAAAAGTTGTAAGAAAAATGGCTGTACTCGATACATCAATGTACTCTAGCCATTTTCAGTAAATTGATTGATTACTATGTTGGTGTTCTGGAGGTTTTGTTTTTTAAATTTTTCTGGGTTATTCCTGAAGTGTAATTAGCTTGATTGTAAACTGTAAGTTGTTACGTGAATGGCATCTTATTGAAGAAATAATGAATTAGCTTGTGCATCCCGTTAATTGGATGAACCAATAATATCCCGACCATCAGTATCCTTATCATTCTATATCATCCTATTATCAAGTGAATCTACGTATAAAAGCCCAATAACACGGGCTGGGCCTGATCATAAAGTGGATGACCTTGAAAGGTTTGAAACGAAAAGCCAATCAGTACTTGGTGATTTCTTATACATGCGACCTCTAACCCCTATTTTCTTAATTTAAAAATAATAACAAACTCATTATCTAACAGGTTTAATGTTAAATGATATTTTCATTTTTTTGACTATAACTCAACAGCTAATATTTACTAAAACTGTCAAAGAAATCAGTTTGACAACTTGACATTCGACATTTAGTAATAATAAAAAAAAAGATTTTTTTCTATTTTTATTAAAAAATTCCCCTAAACCTAGCTCTTTTACCATTTGCCTTTTTTTAATTTAACAATCATCTTATTACAATTTCCTTCAATCTTCAACATCACAATCTGAGGGGCTGATTATTTTTTGGTTTGAAGCTTAAATTTAACTTATTCTCATACTTCAAATCTTTTTATGGTGATTCTTTTTTAACTCAAGACTTAATCTAAGACATTTTCATCTGAATGAAAAAAAAGTTAAAAATTCTAGCTTTTATTTGAATGCAAATATCTGAATCATTTATTACTCCTTTAATTATCTTAAATGCCCTTATAAAAATTCACTTATGACCAATTTGTATATAACCTAATATTTTAATTTTGGAACTTTATTATTTATTTCTAATTATATATTATGATTCTCCATATATTTTTTAAATTATTTTATAGTCATTTAGCTTATTTATATATCAAATTCTTTTTTAAAAAATAACTTCTTTTCCAATTATACACATTTAAATAAATTAAATTCATAACAAATTTTGGTATACAAATATTTTTACTATGTAAAATGAAATCACATGTGAGTATGTAATATATATATATATATATATATATATATATGTGTGTGTGTGTGTGTGTGTGTGTGTGTGTGTGTGTGTGTGTGGTGTGTGTGTATATATATGTATATATATATGTATATGTATATATATATGTATATATATATATATATATAGGGACATTTGTGTAAAACTATTAGTTTTGAGACATTTCAATTCAAATATTAAAATAAAAAATAATCATATCATTTAGATTTTTACATTTAGATCTATTCAGATTTTAGTTTAATTTAGATTTATTCATATTTTAAATTAAAAAAAATAACAATCGCCCCCTAATAGTAATATTGTTTCTTTTATGTTTTAAAGATGGATTGTCATGAGCTCCTTACAAAACGTGGAAGATCGACAAGGCAAGAAGATGTGAAAGAAATGTAAGGTTGTAAGAGAAGTAAACAAGAGAAAAAAGCAAAAGAATACAGAAACAAGGGAAAATGGGGAAGAAAAAAGAAAAAAGAATTTCAATACAATCTATGATACTAAAATTAATGTCATAGTAAGATAAAACTTAACAAATTAACTTTGTTTTTATAGACAATCAAATTGAATCATTAGGCAAAATTATGTGATCTATGCTTTATAGAGTATCAACAAATAATTTGTAAAAAGATTTACCTACTGAATTTCTAGCAAAATATGTGTGCAATTTTTTTTTTAGAGAAACAAGAGATTGTAAAAAATTGATTAAAAATTACAAGAGACTATGTTATATTTTTTAAAATAAAAATTAAGCATCATCATTTTATTAAAAAAATAAATTAAATATAATTTTGGAACTAAAATATGTAAATTTTAAAAATAGGTGCTAATAAGAGAGTTGGGGGGCCTCAAATATAATCAGTCGTAATAAAGAGGACAATAAACCAAAATTGCTTATTCCTCTTGAGTTTTATGATCTTCCGGTAGGGGTGGCAATTCGTGTTCGCGGGTCATGTTTGTGTCGTGTCGAGCTGTGACACGATAAAGATTGACCCAACACGAATACGACCCGTTTATTATTCATGTCACTGTGACTCAACACGAACACGACACGATTACTAAACAGCTAACACGACATGACACGCTAACACGAATAATAAACGGGTCGTACTCGTGTTAGACACGAACACGACCCGTCTAATACGATTAAGACACGTTTATATTATTGACACGACCCGATTGACACGGTTATGACCTGCTAACATGATTACGACACGTTATACATTTACAACACGATTACGACACGTTATACATTTACAACACGATTATGGCACGTTATACATTTACAACATGATTATGACACGAATATACATTAAAACATATTTTTAAATGAAAAAGATATAACAAAAAATACAAAATTAAACAAGATTAAATACCAAGAAATCATACAAACTTCAAATGCAATACAACTAGCATAAGAAAACAACTTTAACAATTCAAATACAACAAAATTAATAAAAATAAAGTCCATTAAATCTCAAATAAACATGCATCACATTCCCAAATTATGGATGACTTTGAACAAGTTCATCACAAACAAACAAACTATAAAGTTACAGTTATCCATCACAAATCACAATTAAGTGCATCACAAACAAACACAAAAAAGTTCTTCAACTCTTATTAATCTCCTCTTCAACTCTTAAGCAACCTACAAAAAGAAAAATCATACTTATGAAAAAAATCAGATTATAGAATTATATAAGACATATTGATTAATCTTCTGTACTAGTTCAAATTAATTATATATTAATTTGTTGTGGATTTTGATACATGGACATGAATAATCTAGACAATGATGTTAACGATATTATAATAGTTAAGAGTCCTTCTAGGATCGAATAATAAGGTCACAAAATAGAAGTTTCAATAACAAATTAATATTATGAAATTAACGATATATCTTAAGGTTTCCCCTCTCGCAATTGAGTTCAAACATTAATACTTTTACTTGCACTCTAAAATTCTAATATTAATTATAGGAGTGTTAGAAATTCTGCTGAAAATAAACTTTGTAACATTGAATATCACGCACATACACACACACATATATATAGTGAAAGTGATTCCCCACAATCTCAATCACAACCAAATAGCTAGGCAATCAAATAATAAAAATCAATCTGGTTAGAAATTCAAAGAATGGAAAAGGCCGGTTTCATTCCATATAGCATTAATTATTGCTTACATATATAAGTGCCAGGCATACAAATATAAATGCATGCACATGCAAACAAATGAGACATGAAATGAAGCTTCAATAGATGCATGTGCTTAATTAATTAGAAAAAGCGGGACAAAGAAAGAAATATAGACCTTGGATGGAGGAGCTGTCTTCACTGGGCAGCTTGGAGACAAGACAAGCGGCTGAATGGCGCTGTGAACCGGAACAAGCAGGCTGAGTTCTCGTCGCAACAACCTAGAAGGAGAAAATTAAGCAAGCACATCAGGTCGAGCTCTAGCTCCAGAACCACGACAAAGCCAAACCATTTTTATTTGATGAACTTACAGTGTGTTTGTGAATCATGGGCCAGGACGATTGGAGGGCTGTGGTCACAGCTTGAGGACAGGGAGAGGATTGGACGGTGGAGGGTGGTGAAGCTGCGACGGCTGGCGGCAGTGAGGATAGGAGATGGAGAAAGGCTGCAGGCAGCTTCCCTTGGCTATGGCCTGTGATCGTGACGAAGACTGGAAGACTGGAGTGTGTGGTCACTGGAAGGGGAGGACTAGATGGTGGAGCGATGGTGTTGAGCAGCTGAAGCTGTGACGATTAGCGGAGGATAGCAGATGGCTGGCGGCGGTGAGGAGAGAAAGTTTTGTTCACAGATTAGGTTTCCCGTTTCCATTTCCAATTTTGAATGAATTAGTCAATTAGGTTTCACTGTTGCAATTTTGGTTAAATGACAAAATTACCCTGAGCTTTAAAATTTATTACGTTTTAAAATTATATACTTATTTTAAAATTTGGATTAATATAAGAACTAAAATGTCTAAAATTAAAATATTAAATTTAATATTTTTAAATTTAATATTATTTTGTAATTGTGTCAATATTCGTGTTAATCGTGTTAAATATGTATTCGTGTTATGCGTGTTATGCGTGTCGTAAACGTGTTCGTGTCATAATCGTGTTCGCGTGTTGAAGACTCTCAACCCAAACACGACACGATTATTAAACGGGTTGACATCTTCGACACGAACACGAATAAACTAAAACCCAAACCCGCTTAAATCCGTGTCGTGTCGAAAATTGTCACCCCTATCTTCTGGTATTTGAGCAAGAGCAAAAGACTAACAAATCCCTACCAACTATTTTTACTCCTAGAATTTCATATATTCACACTCGTTATATACTCATTAAAGTTCTAAATAAATTTTGTGACTATATATCTATAAAAATTTATACACAAAAATTTAACAAATTCTTGCCAACTATTGTTACAGTTGTTGGATTATATACTTTCAATAGTAAGTTTGAATTTATCATAAATAATTAATGCATTTAAGAAATAACAGTTGTCAAATTCAATCTTAGCCGTTAAAAATGAGTTGATCTAATAGTTAAATTTGTTTTTAAAATGTGGTATTATTATTATTATTATTATATATTTTAAGGAAATGAGTGGTCTCTTATATACTACTTAAAGTTTAAAGAAATTCTATGACTGATGATAGTTGGAAGAAATTCATTCGTCTCGTCTACTTTGAAGTGAATGTGTAGAGGTAATAACGAGGGGCATTGGTAGGTATAGAGTAATCTCAAGCTCATGACAAAGTTACTGTGAATTATATCTACGTTTGCATATATTTGATTAAATAGACACCTAAAAAGATTAGGAGGCACATTATTATTCTTTCTTTACCCTTTTTTTTTTTTTTGTAATCTTTACGTTTAATTAGAAATTTGATTGCTGCCTGTTTCTCAATGAAAGTAAAAGGTTACCATAATTATATCTTGCATAGCTTCTAACCACTCTTGTTTCTTTGGATGTGACAAACTTCTTGGAGAATCTCAGGCTCTCTCCTATCATCGGTCCTCACATATTCATGAGGAGAATATCTTCTCGGAGATTGTCTCTCTCTAGTAGCTCTTCTCAACCGCTTTATTGGGAAAAGTATACCAAAAATAAAAATCAATAACAATAACGTAGAGAAACAATCAAACTTTTCCCCTTTCTTTGTATAATTAAATGAGCTAACAAACCAATTAATAATCATCAAATAATAAGACAATTAAAATCTCAACAAAATCAACAATCATCACAAATCAATAACACCAAATTTTTACTTGAAAACCACGTAAACTATCAGAAAAAATCATGAGACTGTAGTCTTATATCAAATCTTCAATGATCACAATAAGGGGTATACAAATTTCATCTCACCAATAAAAAATGAAAGGTACACAACATCAACAATAAACATCGAGAAATATATCTCAGCTCAACAAAACAATCCATCATTAAATGATGGAATCTACAGACAGTTTGAACAAAAATAATAAATAAATAAGTTTGGTGCTCTTAGCGATGGGTTTAAGAAATTAGACAAAAGAGAGTAAATGAAAAAACAATCCGATAGATATAAAGAAGATGATGTCAAGGACTCAAGATCCACTCCAATTTTTAGCAAAATCAAAGTTTATTTGACTAGTTAATGATGAGGTTCAAGTTTCAATCCCTAATTCAACACCTCTTTCTCTCTTTTTAATTTTTTTTTCACTCACCGCCTCTTTCACGTGAACATGATCCCACACTTGACTTTGTCCTTTGCTGGCTTAAGCCCAACATTACATTTACATTCAAAATACACAAACATTGTTTATGCATAAAGAGTAATATTACTCATACAAACTATTTATACAAACTCACACCTCCAAATTGATGTAGCATCCCTATATGATCGCCACATCACCCATGTTAATTAATATAATTTATTATTAATATATATTTATCAAATCACTGCATTTATTTATCAAATCACATTATGCCACGTCAGTTTGTATGGGTGAATTTGTATAAGTAGTTTGTAGAAGTAGCATTACTCATTCATAAAAGATGAATACATCCCAAAATTTTATTCGTTTGATAAACATTAAAAAAAATCATATTAATAAGAATGCAAATTTAGGATATAAATAACGTCTTAGGGGTTGATTGTTTTTTAGTCTGAAGTTTGAATTTAATTTATTCTTAAATCTTTTAATGATTTTTTTTAACTTAAGACTTAATATAAGAAATTTTCATCTAAATAGAAAAGGCTAAAAATTTTAGCTTTTATCTGAATGTAAATGTTTTAATCATTTATTACTCATCTAATTCTCTTAAATACCCTTATAAATTTTATCTATGAACAATTTGTACATAGTCTAACACTTTAATTTTGAAACATTATTATTTACTTCTAATTTTATATTATGATTCTTTATATATTTTAAAAATTATTTTATGATCATTTAGCTTATTTATATATCAAATTATTTTAGAAAAAAATAAATTCTTTACCCAATTATACACATCTAAATAAATTAAATTCATAATAAATTTTGGAATGCAAAATACACACACACATATATTTGTGTCTCTGTGTGTGTTTGTGTGTGTAAAACCATCAGTTTTCAGACAATTCAATTCAGATATTAAAATAAAAAAATAAACATATCATTAAGATTCTTATAATTAGACCTATTCATAGTTTAATTTAATTCAGACCTATTTATATTTTAAATAAAAAAATTGCCCCCTTAGTGATGAGCATTAATTATTCTTTACAAAAATAAAACATTTGTAATCAACATGTATTTCTTTTTTTCCCCTAAGATTAGTCTTCAATCAAATAAAAATCATAATTACCTCTTCTTTATCTTCTCATGTGTATTTGTAAATTGTAAGATTAAAATTTACAATATCATAGGTTAACTACATCATAAAAATTTAAATCATTCTACAAGATTGATAGGTATTAGTACCAAGCATTATATTATAAGCACAAAGAATATATTAACTCAAGTATGTTAGAATTTTCCAAAGATTGAGATAATCTTGTTTGTTTGACAAAATTTTTATTGGGTTATTTTATAAGTTCCTTTATGACTATAATTTTATATAACTATCTCTGATCCTGCGATTATCCATTATAGTTTTATTAAGATGGCCTTGAATGGTTAAGATTTGTTAATTTTACATTAACTAATCATACATTATGTACTATGTAAATATTCCAAGAGGGTTGTGGAAGGCAGGAGTGACAGGTCTATGAAAAGGGGATCAAACGTTATAGTGGGTTCGCCAAGGCCAAGCTAAGGTGGTCGAGACAGTTTTTTTAATTCCTAATTCACATGGACATGGCCAATGCAAATATATATGCAACAGCTTCACACAATTAAGCTGGATAAGATAGTATATTTATCCCAAAATCCTTCATCCCAAATGATTTATCATAAATTTAAAAGTTACATATCATTTATTATATCATCAACCTATTCACTTATCAATCACTAATTAAATATGTATGATTAGCAATGCAAAATTTAAAATAGAATCTTAGAAGAGCATTTGTAAAGCCCATGAGATTTAATAGCCCACGTCTAATAATTGGTTATAAGCAACCCATATTTTATCTATAAGCCAAACTTGACCCAGCCCATCATTTCTTCTTGCTTTTAATTGCAATTATTCTAAACTAAATAAAAAACAATTATAAAAAAGGAAGGCTCCAAAGAGGGAGATGTGAGGAGGGGGAGAGAAAGCCTTAGGGGAAGTGACAAATTTTGGAGGATTTTTTAAGGTCTTCTCAAGGTAATTCTTTTATCTTTAACCCAAATTAGATTCAATATTTCAATTCCTAGCTATAGATACGAATTTAGAAGAGTTATTTAACATTTGGAGAATTTTTAGAGAGAGAGGGAGAATTAAAGATGAAATTGGAGGTCTCATTCAAAATATTTCACATTCCTTTTGATTTTTATGGATTTTGTTTGAAGAAATATTAAGTGATGATGATGATGATGAAAATCTCGGGTTGCTATGAACAGTTGATATTTACGAAATTTCTGCAAATTATTGGCTTTGAATTTGATTATCAAGTTTGCATATGTTAAAACAGACATCTTAAGGATTTGTTTAAAATTAGTTTCATAAAAAAAATTGAGTCTGCAATTTTATATGAATTTTTGAATTTTACTATTTAATCCTGTAATTTTAGCTTTTCTGCAAAATATCAGTTTTGGATAAATTATTTGAGGTATCTAAAGATCTCATAAAATTATAAAATTTTACAGATTTATTTTTGTTCATGTATAGTTTAAATCTGGAGATTTTTGTAATTTTAGGAATTAATTACAAATTATTATGTATTTTGGAACAGAGAAAGGTCAGTTCTGAAAATTGTTTTACAGAATTATTGTATCCAGAAACGTGAAGATTCTGAGGTACCTAAGGAACTTAGAATACTTTAAAATTTTATATGGTATTAGATATCTATGTGTAGAAGGGATTTGTCAAATCTTAGACAATTTAGATGAGTAAATTATTTATTAAAAATTAGAGAACAATAATTGCTTTGTTTGAGAAGTTTGGAAATAGAATTAATTAGGATTGATTAAATTAAGCTATAAATTGGATATTGGGAATCTTATGCATTCAAGTTGCTTATGAATTAAATTTGATGTGATGAGTTCTTTTATAATGTTAGGACAATGAAGGATTTAATTATTTGTTAAAGGAGGTGGCAAGCTAGGTGGGACATTAACCTTGGAATCTACTACAAGTTAATAGAGTTTTTGCAATCTAATCATTGAGTGGCAAATATATATTTTCTTTCGCAATTTATAAATAAGTTTTAAATTCTAATTTTCTTTTTTTTTATACATGTTAGAAAGTTTTATAAAGTGATTAGCATATTTATTTTCTAGATAAATTGAGAAGCATATTTAGTTGTTTGTTTATTTAATAATGTTTATTTAGCTTTCCTTGAAACAATTACTACGATATTTTAGCAGACATATAAGTATTAAAGCTAGTTTTCTATTAGTATTTCTTGAAGATATATGACCTTACTTAGTATACTTGCTTTCAATTATTAAGATACTTCAAAGCTAGTTTCTAAAATAGTTTTAAACATAATTTTTAGTTTCAAAAATAGTTTTGAACAAAGATATAAAATTTCAAAAGGAAAAATTTAGACTTTATATTTAAAGTGTATTTTAGTTTAGCAAAAAGATATATTTTACAATTTTAGAGAAAGTGCTAAAGTATGATATTTAAAGTTTTTTGCAGCAATTTGATTCAAGGATTTCTTAAAGTATTTGCAATTACTCTTTTCAATATTTATCATGGATTTCAAAGAATTCAAATATTTTCAATTTGAGCTTACATAAGGTTTTGAGATTTTGATAAATTTGCTTGAAAAGCAAAGGTTTAGCCTATGAAGCAAATATGAAAAGAAATCAGTTTTAGCAAAAATAAAAAGTTTAATTATATTATACTAAGCTAGTACCCAGCTCACTTAGACAGTGAGACAGCAGATTCAGATAGATAGTTGTACAAATAGAGGCCTTTGGGGCCCATTCAGACACACATAAAGGCTTTGGGCTGTGTAATCTGGACGCTTTAGCCCTTTGAGGGTAGCTCTGCCCATGCATTTGACCAGTTTAGTAGGCTTGTGCGATGTTAGCTCTCATCAGGTACAGATAGTTTTACCTTTGTGATGTTAGATCTCACCAGGTGTGAGAAGTTTCAGATAAACCTGTGTGATGGTAGATCTCGTCAGGTATGATCGGACAGCTTTAGGGTACTTGTTTAGTATATCAACATGTGTTTTAAATATTTTTATATAAATTAAGAAAAGAAGAGTTAAGAAAGGAAGCATATTTAGCAAATTTTTTATAAAATTTCCTAGAATTTTTAGAAACAAATTTTATGATGATAGTTTATGCATTCTCGATAGCCTCATTATTTTATAGTCCTATAAAAAGAAAAACTTAATTCTTTTCATGAGTTACAAAAGTTTCTTAAAAGAAGAATTTATTAAAAGTTATGTCTTTTGTTTCCAATAACATTTGAACAAATGTTTAAGCATAATCATCAAGAGCATTTTTTTTATATGATTGAGAAATGTATTATTTTATTGTTTTAAGTATAGGCAATAAGAAGACGTATTTTGAGGTAGAAGTATTTTGATGAACTTACTTATGCAATAGTTATTTGTTCTAAAGTTTTACAAAAGCATTATATAATATATTATCATATTATATCCCAACAATTAGAAGTTTTTATGACGAATTTTTAATAGAGCATATATTTGTTTTATAATCAGGTTATCTTTTTTTAAGATTTATTTACAAATATATCCTTATCGCCACTCACTGGGTTTTATACTCATTTTTCTTTTAAAAACCTTCCTCCCTAGGTGAAAGCAAGAGGTGATTTGGTTAGCAAGTCTGGAGGTCTAGCCACGTGATGGTGCAAGGATGTATTTAATATCATCATTAAGGTTGTAATAGTTATGTTGAAAAATTTTTATTAGCTATCGTAATGGGATTTTTAATTAAATATTTATTGAATTATTTTTTTTTCATTTTATGAGAAAGATAATAATTAAGCAACAGTCTTTAGTCCATAGTTTTAGGCACGATTTGCCTGTGTAGCTAGGGGCGAGTCGTGTCAATATTATTTTATTTTATCATATTATATTTTTGCCAAATCAATGGGGTAATTTATTATAATATCAACATAGGTATCTTAGAAAATATTAAAATAAAAAATATTGAGTCTAGAAGTTATAAACATTGTGCATTTAATATCTACTCTGCGACAGTCTCCTAAATGTGTTTTCGCTTTCTAACGTTCAAACATTTGACTCGAATTTTCTGTACTTTTACACCATGAGATAAAATTAAGTCGGCTTGAAATAACTTTGTTGACTTCTCCAAGAGAGTCTTTTCTGCAAATTCATATATATGTTTAATTTAACATAACATGTTTTCATATATCTCTTTAGCAAAATCACAAAATTTAAAAAAAAAAATCCTTCCATGAAATCCCTCGTGTTCTTTCTGATTATCTCTCTTTTAAGCTTGCTGATCCGCTCCAGTAGAGTAGCCACTACAAGAAAAAAGTTAATATTTGACTGTTTTTAGCCGTCAAATATGATAATATTTGACGGTTATTGCGTGTCATATATGTCACCGTCAAATATGATAATAGTTGACCGTTGGTCAAACAGTCAAATATTAACTATAACATATTTGACTCTTACGAAATAGTCAAGTTTTATACCTTTGAAATTCAAATTTTTAGCATTATTTGACGGTTTATGGAATAAATATTTGACATAAACCGTCAAATATGCCAAAAGTAACGGTCAAAAATTTTAAATTATTGTTAATAATATTTGACAGTAACCGTCAAATATTCTGAATGTAACGGTCAAAATTTTTACATATTTGATTGTTTTTAACCGTCAAGTATGCCAGCATAGAGTAATATTTGACTCTTTTTCGACAGACAAATATTGTTGTAAATAAAATTCTTAATACTTGACCGTTTGGATACTGTCAAGTATGACAAAATTTTTACATATTTGATTATTTTTAACCGTCAAGTATGTTAATATAGTAATATTTGACTCTTTTCCGACAGACAAATATTGTTTGTAAATAAAATTCTTAATACTTGACCGTTTGGATACTGTCAAGTATGACAAAATTTTTTTTGCTTATATTTGACTCTTTTTTGGCAGACAAATATTTGTGGTTATATTTGACAGTCAAATATTTGACTGTTTGTCCGTTTTTGGTGCAGAACTCATATTTGACTGTTTGTTAATGTCAAATATTACAGAATTTTTAACTCATATTTGACTGTTTATTAAATGATAGTGTCAAATATCACATATTCGTTTAGCCCATATTTGACGGTTTATTATTGTCATGTTTTTGGGAATGGTATTATTCGTTTGGCCCATATTTGAACCGTCAAGTATGAATATATATATATTTATAAATATTTTATAAATATTTTTCAAAAAAATTATTTATATTATATATTCTTTCTTGAAAACATAATACAAATAGAATTGGTTGAATGGTTAAAACACTATTATTGAACTCGATTCTATTAAAGAGGAAAAGGGTTTAAATCGCACTTGATGCATTTTAGTTAATAACTAAACTAACCTTGACACATATCATAACTTGTTGATAATTTAGTGGAAGTGAAGCTAAGTAAACAAATGGAAATAAGCAAGTGATTAAGGCATACGTACAATTGAGCACACATCATGACCAGTTGACAACAATTTAGTATGAGTGAAGCTAAGTAAACAAATAGAAATAAAAAAGTGATTAAGGAATTCAAAACAGTATAAAAGCTGGGACTTCATGACATGTAGTTCTGTTACCTATTTGTATATTCATCAATTTTGCTAAGAGGAAAATATAGAAGACAAAAATGGTCCTATATAACCCAAGCTGATATCTCGAACAATTCAAAACAGTATGAAATGTGAATGCTCATGGAAACAAAAAACACAACCCATGAGGAAGCCCAACAACTTACTTCCACAAAAATTTAGAGTCTTTTCTATTCTTAGTGGAGCTCACTATGATGGTTGGAATTACACTTCTGGGAACAACAATAATCAATTCATGCTCCCTTGGTCTCGGCTTTGACTGCAAGTCACCCAAAAAGGTCAGAAAAAAAAACAAAAGCATGGTGAAACAAAGTTGTTTTGTCTTCGATATAAAATAAACAATGAAGCAAAGCAGCCATTAGACATCAAGATGACTCATCCGAGAATCACAATTGAGTACTTCAAAACTAATCAGTGGCTATCAAATTTTCTATTTTCTTATGAAAAAAATCACTTATCAAGAACATAAATTATTTATAACTAATTTTACTTTGATTTTCTAATTACCAAGAACATCAATTAAATAATTTAATAGTTGTGTATTCTATTAAAAAGATGTAATAAAAAATTATATTTTCACACAATAACACACGTACAAGAATGCAAGAACTAATGCCAAATTGTTCAAATGCGGCAGAGGCTGCTAACTGCAAGAAATAGCAGTTTGTTCAAGCAGCAAATGGGTTGGCAGCGGTGCAGTAGGCCTCAAATACAATAACTGTCCACTGCAGGCTGCAATGCAGCAAGGTAAAGGCTGGGTTGCAGCAGTTTAATAGGTTTTTAGCCCAAGAAACTGCAAACAGTAGACAGTAGCCTATTGTCAAACAACAAACCAGCAGCCTAAAATAGAGTCCAGAAAAATTAAATAAAACAACTAAAAACAAGGGCAATTTTATAGAAATTGTAGAAATTGTTTTTTGGGTCTTATTTTATTTATTTTGCTACTTGGAAGAATGAAAATGCAAGATGCAGCTCATGACGAAAGCGAAGAAAAAGTCTTAAGTTTAATGAGTTGAAATCAATCGATTAATCAAACTAATGATTTAATCCATTAAGTTAATTTAATCAATTAAATGACTTTAATCATTTATTAAATCAATTATTCAGTGTAATTAATAATCTTATTCAATTTATTTTAATTGATTCATATATACCTCATAGTTTGTTGAATTCGTTTACATAAAGAGTGCCAAAAGCCAAACAACATAATCCTTCAAGTAAACTACTTTTCTGCCTTCATTTGCTTATAATACCACAAAGCAAAACAACAAAAAATCCAAGAAACCCATGGCTCCTCAAACAAACACAAATAGACAACTAAATCAAATTAAAATTCAAAACCCATTAACTTTTAAGTAAACATCAAGAAAAAAGTTTTGATAAATAAAAAGTAAAATTAAAGCCTAATAACCATTGTTAACTGACATAATGGCTTGATTTTTATCATACTAAACCTTCAAATACTAAAAGAGACACAAATAATTGATAACCAAAAACCTGCTTTTTGTTATTTCAATACCCATTATTGCTAACACAACATACCCATACGTATGTATATCAACAACATGAGGGAAGATTTGATTTTTACCATACAAAAGTGGTGCTCCCTCAAATAAAATGAATCGGTGACTCATATAATACCAATACACACATTTTTTTAATCATCTTTCCAAAACCAATATCTACTCTATATAAAAACCTTTACATGTAAGATTCCATTTTTATAATAGAAACCCAAATAAGTGAGAAAATCAGCAAGGTTTACACCATTTTCTCAAAGCCTGTAGCTTTTATGCACCACAAATTCACAAATTTTCAAACAAGTGTCTAACTCCAGATTTATAGGAAAAAAAACTCATGAAAATATTATTTCATAAAAATTTTTTGGTAAATAATTACAACCTAGCGCATGAGAAAATTCCAAAAAACAAGAAAAGCAAAAGGAATCAAAGGGCTAAAAGAAATGGGGAAAAAAAAGTCCGAGACCCTAGAGGCAAAAAGATGTAGAGAATCTTTTGATCATTGAAGTATCCACACTCTTTATATTTAGACCACAAAAAAGTAGTCATATTTCCTTTTACTTTCTTGATCGTCTTGCAATAGGCTTTAAAAAGAAAGAGCAATAAAGAAGAACTCACAAGATGGTGACAGCTTATAGTGGAGTCAAACCAGAGGTCCGCCTTATGCATATTTTCTTCGGATTCTCCTTCAAAAAGTCAAAGAATTGAGGCACAGAGAACTTACAGGTTTCATTAATCATCAACATCGTCGTTATTCCAGCTGGTTCTAAGGCAAAATTAGAGAGGGAATCAATTAGTGAAATGAGCGGGTGAAAGAGTGAAAGAGAAAGAGGCAGAAAGAGTTTTAGGGCAAAATTAGAGAGGGAAGCTAAAATAGAAAGAGGGAACGGCCTGGACACTTATATATATAAGTGGTAAAAATGTAAATTAGATAAATGTTAGCAGCGTCAAATATCTTAAAAAAGAGTGTAGACTTTTTCTAAGCACATCATATTTTACGGTTTTTTTAAAAACCCTCAAATATATAAAAATTGATGTGTCAAATATTTGAAAAATTCTTGTAGTGAGCTGACCCAACATACCTTTAACATGATTGCTCAAACACAACAATTTTGACCAGAAACAGCACCTACGAATCCAACCTCAATCTTTTCCTCTCTTCACTTGCCTCCAATGCCAGCCGTAGTAATGGATTCTCCAACGGTTTCTTCAACGCCACTGCAGGCCAGGATCCTAACAGGGTCTACGGCCACTTTCTTTGTCGCGGTGATGTCGCTGCCAGCACATGCCAAGACAGTGTCAGATTTGCTACGTCGGATGTAACTAAACGCTATTTTATTTAAAAAATATCTATAATTTGGTACTGTTAGTGTCTGCGATGTATGTTTCGTTATCACAGATATAACTGAAATAATTAAGAAAAATAGAATAAAGAATTTTAGGTGATTCAGCTATCAACCAGTCTATATCTACGGGCTACAAGCGTTACAATCTACTATGCCTTTTGCATTCAAACCAGTCATTCTTTTCTACCTATGACTCCAATCCCAACATCGCCATGTATAATACAATCATCGCTACAGACCAAAACCGCTTTGATGGCCTAGTACGGGATTTGATGGGAGAAGCTGCAACTCAGGCTGCAAGTTCTTTGAAAAGGTTTGCGACAATAAAAGGAAACTTCACGAATTCTTAATCACTGTACTGTCTAGTCCAGTGCATGCCAGACCTGTCAAGTAGTGATTGTAATACATGTCTTGAGCAATCTTTTTCGAATTTACGGACAACGAATTTAGGAGCAAGAGTGTTGTTTCCAAGTTGTATAGCTGTTTCAAAACATACCCATTTTATAATGAAAACATAACAGGGATACCAGCACCGAAGCTATCGTCTTTGTCTCCTCGACTATCTGTTCCGTTGATAAGGCCTAAAGGTAAAGTTGATAACCTCTTCTTTTCATCGTTTTAAGAAAGGCTTGATCATTTCAATTGGAGAGGATCATAATTTCCGTAACTTTTATTCATTTATTATTTTAAGCTGAACACACGCTAATTTTAACTATGTAATCCTTAAGGGTGATGCTTTGAGTTGAAACAAAGATGTTAAATATATATGTTTCAAATTATTTAGCAGATTTTTACAGTTTTTATAACATTCCTTACTTCAAAATTTTGCAGTATATATTCCCAACCTATTCGTTAAACTTGTCTTACAAACTGACTAACCATGAATTTCTAGTATCCCAAATTAATTGAACATATTACTGTTCTATGCTTGCAGAAGAAGAAAACAGAATTTCATCTACATTAATCATTGTCATGGTTGCCCCATTGCAGCGGCTGTGGTGCGTTTTATTGTGGGCTATTGCTTCCTAAGTAGGAAAAGAATAATGCTATACTGAAAGATTATGGTAGACTCTAAAAGCTGTTTATCAGCTATCCCAGCTATCTATTGCCTCTCAGTGTGTGTACAATTATCTATTATTGCAATATCTTGCGAGACTATATAATTTACTGTCTGGTCGTGCAGCTGCCAATGACATTACAACTTCAGGATACTTGCAATTTGATCTGGGGACAATTTTGCCACAAACAAATTCTCAACTGATAACAAATTGGGTGAAGGTGGATTTGGTGAATTTTACAAGGTATGATATTGTTTATACCAGTTTATTAGCTCAACAGAAAGCAGGCGTGTGTGAGGCCTCTGAATATGAGGGTTAAGCTTTTTTATTTTTTATTTTTTGAAATTTGTTTTAATAAGAAAAGTTATAATCTATTATTTCATGTATTTATCTTCAATTATGTTTTACATTATTTTAGAAGCATATGAAACTTTCATATTGACAATAATGCCATTTTGAACCAACTTAGAGAGAAGCCAAAAATAGGGGAAAGTTGTTAGCCCTAAGGCTACATGATAATTTTGATGATAACAATACACATTGATTAATTGAGATTTACTAACATGTTTATTTATGTGCAAGAGTAAGATCATTGAAATAATTTTAAAATCAAGAAGAGGCTTATTAAAATGAAGTGTTGAAGCTAAGGAGAAGACTACATGTTAAAGGCACCAAAGTTTAAGAACAAGGATTGACTCAAGGAATGTGACACATGAGCAATGTTCAATCAATTGGTCATATATATCTCTACAAATATCCAAATGACGTGATTCTTGAGCCTTTGGAAAGCTTACTCAATTTATAACATTTCATATGTTTTAATGAAATTCAAATTTCAAGTGCAAGGTTGTCCAAATCATCATGCAAGTTGAAAGACAAATGGAAGCAGCTGACATGAGCACCGAATACTCCTTTGGACATATCTTGAGCTAGAAAAATCAAAATGACTTGATTCTTATGGCATTGGAAAGATGACTTAATGAAGAACATTTCGTATGTTTTGAAAAAAATTCAAATTTCAAACAGAAGGCCGACATAATTGACATGCAATTCGGTGGACTGACACAGAGAAGAAAAATCAACTCACATGAGCACCGAATGGTGTTTTGGCCATATCTTAAGATAGAGATATCCAAATGCTTTGATTCTTAATGTTTTGGAAAGCTTATTCAAATATGCAGATCTTTTATGTTTTGAAGAAATTCAAATTTCAAACGGAAGGCTGACAGAATTATCATTCAATTTGGTGGACTGACACAAGAAAGAAAAATCAAGTCACATGAGCACCGAATGGTGTTTTGGCCATATCTTGAGCTACAGATATCCAAATGACTTGATTCTTGATGCTTTGGAAAGCTTATTCAAATTTGAAAATCTTTTATGTTTTGCAGATTTTCAAATTTCAAATGAAACATTGACAAAAATGGCAGACAAGATTACGGTTTTTATGGAGGGCAGAAAATTTGGAGTTGGTGTCTTCACTTGATTAAGTTCATCTCATTTGCCTATAAAAGGAGCCATTCTCCCATGCATTCAACAAGTGCAAGAGAAGCATTTTATCAAGCAAAAAAGCCAAGAGAAATATCAAGTTTATAGAGCTTTTATATTCTTTATCTACTCTTTGAAGAGAGTTGTACTTTTGTTGTAAAAACTTTTCTTTGTTCTTATATTGTGTGAGAGTGAGATCTTCTTGTAAAGGATAAAAGATATCCTTGAGAGAACTCTTTCCTTGGTGAGGTTGTTCATCAAGAAGAACTCTTGGTGTGGTGTTATCAAGAGTTGGAAGAAAAAGTCTTGGTGAAGTTGTTCATCAAGCAAGTTGTAAAGTATTCTACAACTTAGTGGAAAGCCTAGCTTGTGGAGCTAGGAGCCCGTGGACGTAGGCAAGGTTTGCCGAACCACGTAAATTGAGTTTGCACTCTCTCTATCCCTATACTCTTTACATTTACTTGCACTTGAGATTATTTATTATGCTATTCTCTTGATTGCATCTTAGATAACTTCTATTTTCATCTTCTTCACTTCTATTCTCAAAAGAAAAAGTGAAATAATTTTGATCTTTCAAGAAAAGTTTTCTAAATCCGTTTTGATAAATAAAAACCCAATTCACCCCCCCTCTGGGTTGCCATACCTGGGTCAACAAGTGGTATCAGAGCAAGGTTGCTCAATTTTTTAAATCTTAATCGATTTTTGAGCTATGGCAACTTTTAATTCAACTTCATATGTTGAGGGACTTTCTATCTCTAGACCTCCATTTTTTAATGGAAGTGATTACTCTTATTGGAAAACTAGAATGAGTATTTTCTTGAAATCTTTTGATTATGATTTGTGGTCTATTGTTTTGGAAGGACCTTTTGTTCCTACCAAAATTGAAAATGGGGAATGCATGCTTAAAGAACCTAAAGAGTTTAGTGAAGATGATAAAAAGAAATTGAGTTTGAATGCTAAAGCTATGAATGTGTTGTATTGTGCTCTAGATAGAAATGAGTTTAATAGAATATCTACTTGTTCTACGGCACAAGAAATATGGCACACACTTGAAGTAACTCATGAAGGAACTAGTCAAGTTAAAGAATCCAAATTAGTATGCTAGTTCATAGTTATGAGCTTTTTAAGATGAAATCGGATGAATCAATTTCTGAAATGTTTACTAGATTTACGGATATTATTAATAGTTTGAAATCTCTTGGTAAATCTTATTCTAATGTTGAAATGGTGAGAAAGATTCTTAGGTGTCTACCAAAATCTTGGGAGCCAAAGGTGACGGCAATTCAAGAAGCAAAGGACCTCACCAAACTACCATTAGAAGAACTTATGGGTTCTCTCATGACTCATGAAATCACCTTGAAGGAGAACGAAGAAGATTTCAAGAAAAGAAAAATATCGCTTTCAAATCTTCAACAAAAGAAGATGATGAGTCCAACGATGAAGGAGATGATGAAGATCTTGCATTCATCACAAGAAAGCTAAAAAGGATGATTAGAAGAAACCAAGGATTCAAGAAGAACTCTAGAAGGGAGTACAAAGGGCAAAGCTCAAAGCAAGATAAGAAAAATGATCAAGTCATTTGCTATGAGTGCAAGAAACCGGGACATGTAAAGATGGATTGTCCTTACTTCAAAAGTCAAAACAAGAAATCCAAAGCAATGAAAGCCACAAATTGGGATGATAGTGAAGCTAGCTCTACCGAAGAAGAAGATTGCGAAGTGGCAAACATGTGCTTCATGGCTTTAAGTGACAATGAGGTAAGTATTCTAAACTATGATCCTAAACTTTCATATGATGAATTACTTGAAGTATTCCAAAATTTACATGTGCAAATTGATAAGAAAAACTCAAAGATCAATGCTTTCAAAAAGAAGTCAAAAATCATGTTATCTCAATTAGAAGAGTTGGTGGAAATAAATGAAGCTTTAGAAAATGAAAATGAAATTTAAAGCAAAAAGATTTTGAAAGTTTGGAAAGTCAAATACATTTTTTAAAAACTGAAAATGAGATTTTAAAACAAAAGGATTTTGATAAATTAGAGAAAGAAAATGTTATTTTGAAAAAGGAAAATAATGACTTAAGAAATATTGTTGATAGTTTTACAAAAAGTACAAAAAATTTGAATTCTATGTTACAAAACCAAAGGTGTGTTTTTGATAAAAGAGGTTAGGATATAAAACTCATAAAAATCAAAAGTATTTTAAAAATTATTTTGCTCATGCATCTTTTAGGAATAATCCTAATCATTCATGTACTTATTGTGGAAGAAAAGGACACAATATGCATTCTTGCTCCATTAAAAGAAATCCTAATTTGAAACAAATATGGGTTCCAAAAAGTATCATAACTAACCCCCAAGGACCCAAGAACTTTTAGGTACCAAAAAGTTACTCCTTGAATGTTGATTGTAGAGACAAAGGAGTGGCAAACACAAGTGGTACTTAGATAGTGGATGCTGAAGGCATATGACCGGAGATGCCTCCAAATTTTCAAGATTAATCATGAAGAAAGGAGGATATGTGACCTTTGGTGATAATGCCAAAGGAAGGGTAATCGGACATGGTGATATTGATGATGATATTGTTGAAGTAGAAAGGCAAATCAAGGAATCAAGGCTTGATGAAAGAATCAGATGAATTTACCACTTCAACAAGAAAAGCTTGAGAAGTAAATGATTCTTCCCAAAAATTACCAAAGGAATGGAGGTATGCAAAGCTCACCCTAAAAGATCTCATTATTGGTGAACCATCACAAGGTATGAGAAATAGATCTTCTTTTAGAAACTTTTGTAATCATTTTGCATTTGTCTCTCAATTTGAACCAAAAACTTTTAAAGAAGCCGAAGATGACGAAAGTTGGATTTTGGCTATGCAAGAAGAATTGAACCAATTTGAAAGAAATCAAGTTTGGGAATTAGTCCCTAGACCCAAAAATCATTCTATTATAGGCACTAAATGGATTTTTAGAAATAAAGTAGATTAAAATGTCACCATTATTAGAAACAAAGCTAGACTTGTTGCTCAAGGATACAATCAAGAAGAAGGTATTGATTATGAGGAAACCTTTGCACCGGTTGCTAGATTAGAATAAATTAGAATTTTGTGTGCATTTGCATGTTATAAAAATTTTACATTATATCAAATGGATGTCAAAAGTGCATTTTTTAAATGGTTACATTATGGAGGAAGTATATGTAGAGCAACCTTTTGGTTTTCAAAATCATGATTTTCCAAACCATGTTTTCAAACTCAAAAAGGCACTTTATGGCTTGAAACAAGCACCAAGAGCACGGTATGATAGATTGAGCAAATTTCTCATTGATAATGGTTTGAAATGAAAAAAGTTGATACTACTCTTTTTGTTAAAACAAAAAATGATGATTTATTAATTGTTCAAATCTATGTTGATGAATTATATTTGGTGCTACTAAATTATATGTGTGAAGAATTTCAAGTGGAGTACAAACATTTGAAATGAGCTTAATGGAAGAATTAAATTTCTTCCTTGGACTTCAAATCAAGCAATCAATGGATGGGATTTTCATAAATCAAGCTAAATACACAAGAGATCTTCTCAAGAAGTTTGGCATGGATAATTCAAGGACATATAACACAACTATGGGTACATTAACCAAGCTTGACAAAGATGAGAAAGGAAAAGATGTTGAGGTAACAAAATATCGAGGTATGATTGGCTCTCTTTTGTATTTAACTGCTAGTAGACCCGATATTATGTTAAGTGTGTGTATGTGTGCTAGATTTCAATCTTGTCCAAAGGAATCTCACCTTAAGGCTGTAAAGAGGATATTTAGATATCTTCTTGGTACCATAAATCTAGGTTCGTGGGTTTTTTTTATCTTAAGTGTGATAATTTTGATCTAATAGTATCTCCGAGCGGACTTGCGGGAAGTAGCTGATAGAAAGGAGCACTAGGGCTCTGAATTTCGAGGACATGCATTAGTATCATGGTTTAGTAGAAAACAAAATTCTGTTGCATTATCAACCGCGGAAGCCGAGTATATTGCAGTAGGAAGTGTTGTGCACAATCTCTTTGGATGAAACAAATTTTAAAAGATTATGGTGTGGTATTTGATCATATTCCCATCAAATGTGACAATACAAGTGCCATCAACATTTCCAAAAATCCCATACAACACTCTAGGACTAAGCATATAGAGATTAGACATCATTTTATTAGAGATCATGTGCAAAAAGGAAATATTTCGTTAGAATTTGTTCCCACCGATAAACAATTAGCCGATATATTTACTAAACCC